>VWZF01007822.1:807943-1032850 GCA_013396755.1 Sclerurus mexicanus
CTCCCCTGCCCTGCTCCTTCCCCCGCTCCTCCCGCCGCCGCCTGAGGCGGGGCCGTGCGGGGGCAGGGCTGGCCCCTTGCCGGGGTGCGGGAGCGGTGTCGGCCAGAGCTGGCCCATCCTCCCCGCTGCAGCGGCGGGGGGAGCGCCGCGTGTGCCCCGGGCACCGTGCGGGGGCTGCCGCGGGCTCCGGAGGGCAATCCGCCTCCAGCATGTCTGTTCCTCGCCGCCCGACGCCCCTGAGGCCGCTCTGCCGCCCCCGCACGCCGGGCTGCGCCCTGGAAGGCTCCGGCCGGGAGCGGGGAGTGCACGATAGGCACGGCAGGGGATGGAGGGGATGGCCTCGCCTGCCTCGGCAGGCAGGGAGACCCGCGGGCCCGGAGCTCTGCTCGTTCCCTTTTAATGTCTCATCCCTCCTCAGGTGTGCCTTCCTGCCGGGGCATCTCCCTAATACCGTAGCAGAAGTTCAGGCGCCGGTAGGAAAAGGAAGTTACTTCGGGGAGTATCTACAGCCTAGAGAATGAGGCTAAGAGAGCAACAGGCAAAGCAGCGCAGAGTAATCACTAAGTAGGAAGCGCAGTCTCTGCCTTCCTTCTTGTTCTCCCACTGGGCACTGATTCCATTTCTTGGGAAGAGCCTAATACTCCCACTGAAGCACTCTCTTAAGCACCACAGGATAATTGTATTGATCGAAGCAGTGTGTGTACTCAGAGAAACAGTTTAAGCCCCCAGTTTTGGTAATTTAAGCAAATAAAGCTGTCTTGCCCTGTGTACAGTTCTGTGTGGCGCTTCACGTAAGTAAAAGTATTTGCAGAATCGGGCTAAGTGACTTGCCCAAGATTATAAAGCAGGTTAGAGAGAGAGTCAGGAACAGCATCAAAATGCTGACTCGAGTTTTATTGCTGTAATAATTATTGGTTTTATTCAACGTCTTCATCACATCATAGACAGCTCACATTATAAAAATACACATGCTCATCCTGTCAGCTTTCATACAGACACACGTGGAAGTACAATAATTTGAGTAGTTCAGTGAAAATTACTCATAGATAAATGTTTGAAGAAGCCATACCTACAAATAGATATCTATAACTAATGTGTGGGCAGCTCATGTTTACAAATCTGCACAGAAGCTAAAATGAGTGTGATTTGACAGCAGGAAAGACCCATTGCCACATAATTTGAATACCATGAACAACAGTGATTTTACAGGGAATTTACTATAACCTTTCCTGAATCCGAAGAGAACTCTGAGTCATCGATTATAATGAAGCTCAACTTTTGTTATAGAAGTATGTAAACATTCATATAGTCACACTGTGTTCAGAGGGTTCTGGTTTGAGCTGGAGTTACGTTGGTTTCTTGGAGAATAGGTCTGCAAAAGCAATATTAAGGTCTTTGAGTGATTTGGGGCTTGATCCAAAACCTATAAAATCAATAGGAAGGTCTTTTGCTAGTAGAAACTATTGTGACTACTTTAAGGTCATGGACCAATGACCTTTGCCGTCTCAGCAACACTTTAAGGAAGATTTTTATTTCTTCTGTTTGGTTTGGTGCAGATACTTAGACATTTCTTAAAGTTGCCTATTCACTGTAGCTAAAGCATTCACACTTTACCTGGAAGTAGACTTGTCCCTCTTGCTTCCGAATGCAACCTTGATGCTTATTTTCCGGAAGTATTTTTTTCCAGTTGCTTTATGGTACGTCATAAACTTATAAGTGGTGTATTTTTTCACCCTTGTGTAAATAGAAATATACCTCTGATTTCATTCTTTTCTTCATTTATTATAGCTACTCAGTGTTCTTCCACAGAGCTCTCGGGGAAGAATTGTGGTTTTGCTGTGTCAGGTTATTAAAGAACAGGTGGGAGGAGAGGAAAGGATGTGGAACTGTTTGTTCCTGAGGCTGTCTTGATACACTTAAATATCTTCCAGCTATACAATTGCCTATAATCTTAAAAGTGACTGCTTGGCTTAAGTGTTGAAGATTGTTGGGGAAAACAGTCTTACTTTGTCTTGTGTGATATAGTTGCAAAGCAGGTAGGTATACATGTTTAAGTCATGCTGACACTAGGAGAACTAGGTACACAAGTATAAATCAGACTGACACTAAAAGAATAGGCTCTTTTGAAATGTGCAAACTGATAAAAAGAAACTGTATCTGAATAAAGCCTCAGCAGGTAATTTGCATGCTACATTAGATGCTATAATTGTTCTATTACTGTAATACTAAATAGAATTGGTTTACATAGGGTAAGGAGGGGACAGGTGTTTTTTGAGTATTCTCTGATACTGACCATTGCAGGTGCTCTGGTGTCTCCTTTTCCCATTGCCTGTTTGTTCCCTGTGCCATATAGATCAAGCTTACCTGCCTATCTATCACTACCTGAAAAATCCTGACTGACCCTTTAAAATACTTTGAATTGCTACCCACCTCCACTTACTGTGCCAACATCATTACACGTGCTGCCTTTGAACTATAAACCGGGTTATATCCTGGATGTAATAACACAGATGTGTCCAATACTACATTTGGCACAGCATTTTCCGTTGTAATTAGGTTAAACTGGGAAGAACCAGTTATGGCCAAAGAGAATGAGATTATTGCAGGAATAACAGAACTAAATTAATTAATTTCCAGCCAACTGAAACTAGTTGTTTTCTGCAGCTAGACCTTTCTTGCATGCGTGGATTCTCTGGCATCTAGTAATACCTGAGCCCACACTTCCAAGTTTGTCTGAGGCACTTGGAGGAGCTGTCTCTTCTGCCCAGCTGTTTGGGTTTTTTTTCATGACACTTACGAATCATAAAGATAAATAACTTCTGCATATTCAACTTTTTAATACTATTAAAAACCAGGTAGAGAACAGAAAATGAGATGGAAGGATTTAGAGAAATTCCAGCATTTTTAAAATTAAACAGGCTAGTTATGGAATGCACAGATTAACATGAAAAGAAGGAATGAATAAGTAATTGAGCTATCATTTCTGGACATATGGTAACAGTGATTTTATTAAGAGAACTGACTACTTTCTTCCATAATACTTCATACTGCCCATACTGCAGTATTCTCTGCCCCTACATGTCAGATAGATATATATATATATAGATAGATGTAGATATATATATATGTTTTATTGTTTTCTCAGTGAGGGATGATAATATATTCATCCTGTAGGAAAACCATATATTGAACAAGAGGTGCAACTTTTCCTTGGATGTCAAATGGCTGTTGCTTTGAATTTGCTGTACCTGACTCTTCAATTGAGAATTTAGGTATAAATCTAAGGCATTGAGTAAATTCCCACTGAAATACAATTGCAAGACTTTTTAATGGTACTTGAATGATCTTCTATAAATGAAAAGCACAAATGTAATCGCTATGTTTGCTTAACTGTAACTGTTCTTAATTAAAATAAAAAATATACAATGAATGAGCAGCATTTTTCTAGAGGTTATTTCCTCCATTGTGTTTTTATCTTAGAATCTAAATGTAAAACATGATAAACGGGTGGCAAATTAATTCCTAGCCAAAACATTTTGAATGTGAATGTTGTTACATAGCTTCAAAACCAAAAGGTATTGTTCAGCTTATGGTAGTTTTGAAGCCTCCAGCGTTTTATGGAAAATGTTCTCTAAGTAGTTATATGGAAAATGTGTCAGTGTGGTCTTTAGGCTTGATAGTTATTTCTTCTCTAGTAAATTCATGTGTGATTTCTTACATGACATGTACTGAAATTTTAAATTTGTGTTTAACAGGTTCATTATATGGCATTGTTTTTTATTCCTGCTGCCAACTGCTAAATTCACTGCTCAGTGTTACCATCAAACAAATACCACTAGCATGCTATGTATTTCTAGGTTCTCTAACTTTCAAACTTTGATTCTTAGGAAAAAAAAACCCGAACAAGTTCTAAACCCCTAAAAATGCCTCTTTCTGTCATTTGAGTCTGTCATTTGTCATTTCTGTCACATGGAGTCCACTTGTTAATTTAAAAGTGTGTTCTTTGTGTTTTATTGGGTAGGAAAATAACTGAGCTAAACACCACCCAAAATTATTGCAGATCAAAGAGGATTTGTGTTACTGTGAAAGACATGTTGTGTCAGATATACTCTCTTTGGAAAAACTGAGCCATGCTAGTCATATATGTATCATAATTGCTCAGAGCTTTTAAAAAAACCTCTCAGAAACAGGAAAAAAACCTGCCTAACAATTCAATAAAAGGAAATGTGTTAATTAAATGATTAATGAATCATACAATTGACTAAGCTACTTCTCCTGGTTTGGGGGGGAAGAATACATAAGCCTATTTTTCACCTAGAAAACTTCCACAGTGAGCCATCATTTGGTGCCACAGGGTAATTTGTGGCTGACTGTCGGCAGCCAGCAATCAGGGCCCACACAGCGTCTCGCTCACTCCTCCACCAGCAGCATCAGGGAGAGAACTAGAAGCATAGAAGCTGGAAAACTCGTGGGTTGGGTTAAAGACAGTTTAATAGGGAAAGCAAAAACTGCACATACAAGCAGAGCAAAACAAGGAATTAATTCACCACTTCCCAAGGGTAGGCAGGAGTTCAGCTGTCTCCAGGACAGCAGGGCCCTGTCACATGCAACAGTGACTTGGGAAGACAAACACCATCACTTCAAACCTTCCCTTCCTCCTTCTTCCATCCAGCTTTACATACTGAGCATGATGCCATATGGTCTGGAATATCCCTTTGTTCAGTTGGGGTCACCTGTCCCAGGTGTGTCTCCTCCAATCTTCCCATGCACCCCCAACTTCCTCACCAGCATGTCCTTATGAAAAGCAGAAAATACCTTATCTCTGTGTAAGCCCTGCCCAGCAATAACAAAAACATCTCTGTATTGTCCACCCTATGTTCAGCACAAATCCAAAACACAGGTCCATACTGGGCACTGTGAAGACAATTCTACTCCAGCCAAAACCAGCACCCTGTAGTAACAAGCCACAAAAGGTGTATGTGTCTTTGGGAAATGGATAGAGCCATGTATATGTGTTCACATTATGTATTAAAACGATATAGGCTAAACCACCACACATTCTCAGAACGTGGTACTTCTGCAGCTTTCTCTTAAGTAGTGCAAATTATTTTAAGATATCAAGGAGAATTCTTACTATTTGACCATTATGTTTGTTTAATGGTCAGTGTGGAAACATGAACAATAACCTTAGATTATTGTCTACAATGCAGAACTTACTTATAGATGAGTCCCCTCACTAAGTGATTATAGATGGTATTATCCTTTGTATAGTACTTCTGAATTAGTGAATCTATGGAATACGTTCAGCAGAAGTGTTGGAGTGTCCTTGTCCAGAAAAATGTCCTCATGACTGATGGGACAGATTGTGCAGAAAGGTTTCAGTGTGTATGGGCAAAACTTATCTTACAGAGTCATGTGAGTCATGTCTTTCTAGTCATGTGCTGTAATTGTTAGGCTATATATATATAAAAAGGTGTGCACTGTGGAATTTTGGACATTGGGACTCTGGACATTGAGGCCACTTCTGTTGAACACTGGATGATATTAAGGAGCTTTCTGAAGATTTGTTGTACCCTATTCCTCAACAGAGTTTGACTGGAATAGTGTTTAGCCATTTGTTTCCAAAAAGGCATGAATACAGGACACATCAACTAAGTGCTTATGTGGATTGGGGCCAAATGGACAATTTGGCCTGAAGGTGTGTCTGTTTTCTTCCTTGAGCAGAACTGATGGAGATAACTGCAAGGGAGAAAATTCTGAAAGAACTAGAAGAAGTAAAGAATATATATGATTTGTTTGACTTAAGGCTGCTTAAGGAAACAGTATTCTCTTCCCCTGTTTTATCACCTTGGGTATCATTTTTGTGTGGAAAAGAAAAACAACCAAAAAACTACATAAATGTTTTTTCTACTTAAATTTATGTACTTTTATTTTTAAAAATGCTACCATTAGTAATGATCTGATCTGATCTAATCTAATCTAATCTAATCTAATTCAATTGGTTTGGTAAGTGGAGCTTCATTTCTAAACATAAGCTCTGGTGTTCCACGAACATCATAATGGTTGTTCCCTTCCACAAAGAGTAGAATTTTATAATCCAGAATTAACATGGCATTATAGTTAAGGTAATATAAATGTAGTTATATGGTTCCCAATATGATGAATTAAAAGCTATTTGTATGTGCAGCAGTTCCCCTAAATATGCAGCAATTCTCTTAAATATGCAACAGTTCTCATGATATTGGAGAATTTTAGTTTATCTTAAACTGATTGGAACTGGTTTATGATTTGCAATCTTAATACATTTTGTAACACACAAGAGTTAAATGGGTGAACTTGCTCTCCTTTGCAGTGTGTAAATACTCAATTTCCTACTTACTGAATGGTTTTGCATAGGTTACAGAATTTATATTGCTTTTATTTGTACTGCTAAGCAATGGACTTGATATATATTTCTCATCGGATTCTTTTCCCTTTGAGGACAGGTTATGCATGTTTTCTTTGCAGTTTTTTGGGTTGCTTGTAAATGGAAGCTCCAGCAATGCTTAAAATAACCTAGGTGGTTATGGAGACTTCAGGCAGCATTAGTGATAGACTGCTCAGATGGACAGAATGATATATGGCTGCACTTTTTATTGTACCTGCTGTGACCTTACTCCTTCAAAGGCTCTTATTATTCAGTGTGGTGTCTTCTGATTGAAAGAGGATTCAAAATTGTCTGAATCTAATGGAGACATTGATTTGGAGGATTGTGAGATGGAGGGAGAGCGTTACTGCTCTAAATGGGATGAGTTCCAGAGTGTACAGGACATCTTTGTCTCCTACGAACTGTCTGGGGAGTACAGTGCCACAAAGTTGTTTGAAGGACTGAGAAGACTAGAAAAGCAATTTTGGTAGTAGGGCAGATGGTGGGGTCTTTGTTAGTTGTGTCAGCAGCCATCAGGCTTTGAAAGATTACAAGTACTTAGAGAAAGCAATAAAGATAGGTATTCGGTCCAAATAATTTGCACTTCAAGAAGCAGTCTTCACTTTTTTTGGTTTGGGTTGGGTTTATTTTGTTTGTTTTGGTTTTTTGGGGGGGTTTTGGGAGTTTTTTGGTGGTGTTTTATTCTGTTACAGTGTCATGAATAATGTATAACAGCAAAGGTTTTTTTTTTCAAGAGGACATATTTATTTTTACTTATACTGCTCACTGGTCTGTTAATAACTCATTTCCTAGCATCTGTTTGCCCTCTTACTCCTCCCCACTACAGCTTTACTTTTCTTCCTTTTATGTATTTTCATGTCATCTATTTTCCTTTTCTCTTCCTTGTTTTCACTACTTTCAACTTCCTTCCCACCTCTTTCTTCCTAACACTGAAGATAAGAATGTCAGGAGTTTTTTCACTCTCTTTGTTAATTTTAGTATAGTAGGTAACTGGTACAATTTTCATAATCTTGCTTCTAAATATTTTTATGACAATGATCTGGTATCATAACTGAAGATGAAAAATATGTAATGTTTCTATTTATGGAATTAAAAAATAACCTCTATTAACTGTCAGAGTCATTTTCATTTGCAAAAAGCCAGTCTGGATGCCTTGTGCAACGTGGTCTGTTTTCTTCCAGTAAGGGGAATTGCTAACATCTCATTTCTCCTTTTCTGTGAAATTTAATTTGTTAGCAAAGATGTATTTAATATTGATTTCTGGGGAAAATGCATTTGTATGCATCTTATGTACAGTGACACCAGAAAAAGTCTAATCTCACGTTCTGTAGCACAAAAAAAACTCAAACAGAAAAAAGTCAAGCAAAAAACCCCAAAAACCAACCCATATTGCATATGCCAGAACCTACAGTTTAGAAATACTTTGACAAGCATAGCTGAGAATTTAAGTAACATATTTAAAATAAGGAATAGAACTGAGGAAAAAAAACAACACAGGTCAGTTTTGCTTTTATTTACAGAATTAATGGTGATGTAAACTTCTATGGAGTGTAGAATTTAAGAGTTTGAATTAGTGCTAAGAACATATTAAATATCTGGCTTCTTTTTTGTTTTCTTTACTAACATTATAATTCTTGGAACTCCTTAGAATTCTAATGAAAAAAGATTGATTTTTTGGATGTTTTTTTGCAAGTGACCAAAGTCCTTTTATAATACGTTTGAGTAATACCATTAGGATCATTATCTGAAAATAATCAGCATATTGTGAGTAAATTGAATGGTGATTGTTGGGATCAGGCATAGATGGACTGTGTTTAATGTTTAATGTTTACAGTCAATAATTTTAGGCTTATCATTTCCCTTCCAGGAAGGCAGTGTTTCCTTGACACTGAATGCCTGTACTTGCTGCTGAGACCAAATGCCCCACACAGTATATAGTCTTTAGAATCTCAGTGTTGTGTATTAAATAGTTGCACTTAAAAAAAGTAAACAACTGCTGAAAGAGCAGGTACAATAGCAGCAATTCATAGGAAACATTGAAAAGGAAATTCTTCTTACTGCAATGGGAAATGAATACTCTACGTACATGAAAAATTAACTCATTACAATGATACAGGAGGTTATCTGTCGGGGTATTTACTATTCATTATTGCTTTTGTGAGTTCAGAACTCGATCAAATTAAATTTTACTCTTGAAACCAAAAGGGCAAGTTAGCTCACAGCAACAGTTAGCTCAGTTTTGTGACATGCTGGAGTGGATTCTAAAGGTTGCTAGAAATATTCAGAAACTATTGTTTCCTTCTTGTTTCCAAAGTTCATTGTGTCCAAGTGCCAAGGAGCTTTGACATGGGTCTCACATTGCTTTCACAAGTGTTACAGTACAGTTCTCTTCAACCTTTTTCCCCCGGGGAATCAGAAGGTCCATGTGACTGATGTCCTGCCCTGCATCCCAATGCAGGATGTGACTGCACTTTGGAGGTTGGTATAGCATCTTCCATGGAAGACAAGAATGTCATTTACAGGCTAAAAACATCTGATGGAGGTTATACGCATGGTTACACTGCCAACCGAGTTGCAGCTGCTCTGAAAATAATTTTGTTTTAAGAAAGAAGCAGTGTAGTTGGGATCCTGAGAGGAGATTCTTACTGTGCAGCTGTCAGGGTGAGCAGCATGAGTCAGCGCAGGATTGTGATTAATGAGCAAGCAGGAAGCACTTCATAGCTTGTAGAGAGTCAAACCCAGGGGGTTACCTAGTTGTCCCAGGGAAAAAGTCATTACAAGCATGAAGAGGCCAAGATAACTTAAATTGCAGGCATTTTCTTTGCAGTTGTCAGGGCCAGAATGCCCTGAAAGCTGTGCACACTGGCAAGAGGCCACAGTCCATGCTGTTGTAGATGATGTCATCAAAGGATAGGATTTTTCAAGTTAGGGCACTACTGAAAATGAAACTGAATATAACTTCTGGAGTAGGTCTAGCAGTACGAGGCCATGTGTGGAGCAGCAGTCCCTTCCTTGGCACCCTCAAATAGCTGTCAGTCAGACAGCAAACACGTGGACAAAGAGTAATAACCATCCTTAACCCGAAAGATGTAAAGGGGTGTTGGAGGGGGGGGCTGCTGAGCACATGTCCAGCACGAGGATCACATTAAGAGGGCATATGGGAGAAGATTTGCACTCTGTTCCTTTATCATGGAGCTAATTCAGTTTTACAGCCTTCCCAGCCTTGTAATGTGTTCACATGGTCATGTTTGCAGCACAGTGTCCACTGTGCTCTGGATTAGTTAAACTTCATTTGCATGAGATAACAGATTTTATAAACCAGTGTTGAACTAATTGAACTAAAATAACTTTAAATAATTTTGTCCTATATATTGTAATTAAAAATAGAGGTTGCATTTGGTTTTCTCTTTCAGGACATGAATGTTTAATAAAAAAAGTTCTTTGACCAGAAATAAAGAATTCAGATGCAAGAAAGTACCATGTGACAGTTTAGTTGAAATTCAAGTGCTATTGTGTCTTGTTTTTATTAATAATTCACCTTTTGGAGACAAGTCTGCTGATTAAAAAAAAAAATTCAACACAATGAAACTTTTCCCTCTCTTTACATTCACAGGGCTATATTTGAATTTAACTTACTAGAAAATTAAACCAGGCTATTTCTTATATTAGGAATGTAAATAATTAGTATTTTCATTATTTATCTGTAATGTGTAATATTCACTGGCAATTTTGCCTGGATTATCTACATTGTTTCTTAAGGGGCCGAAGTGATCCACAAAACAAAGATGGACAGTGGTTAAATATCAGGGGCAGTATCTGAGGTAATACCTCATTCTAGCCAACAACATTAACAGCTCTGTGACAAGAGAGGGAAGTCACAGCATCACAGAATGGGTAAGATTGGAAGGGACGACCTGTGGGGTCATCTGATCCAAGCTCTCTGCTCAAGCAGGGCCATCCTAGAGCAGGTTGCACAGGATTTTATGTCCAGACAGTTCTTGAAGTCTCATCTGTGTAATTTTAGCAGTAGAGTCATCAAGAGCTGTGTGTCCATAGCAGTTTCAAGGCTGAGTCCAGAAAGAATCATGAATCCACTGCGCTAGAGAAGGCCCAAGCATGATCCTCTGTATTAAACCTGCTCTTCTAGAGGGGAAAGCTGGGGTTGCAGGTAAACTCAATATCTCTGGGGAGACTGTCTTATGAACTCAGGTCATTGATCATAGAAGTATTTTCAGGACTTCATGCTGCAAGGAAAGCCTTGGAAAAGAATTTGGTGTCTCACCTAGGTTTTTCTAATGTGCAGTTGTAGGAAGTGCAGGGGATATGTGTATGAAGCAGGAAGAAAGATGGAGTGAGAATGTAAAAACAATATAAAAACACAACAGGAAAGGAAAGAGCTTTTACCATGAAGTACAACCTCTTTATTGCAGAACTGCTGTTCCATTTGTCAGAGTGTTGTCTGTGAATAGGTTCCATTATAAAGAAACATTTTGATATTCCAAACTAGCTGCAGACAATGGGGCTATTAACTTGTACTGGACTCGACTGGTGTTTCAAGAAGTGAAAATTTAGTAATGTTGTAGTATCACAGTGGATGAAGTAAAAGTAAATTGGAAGGAGCAACATGGCTGTTATAAAATCCTTAACATCTTTTTCTCTAAATCTTTTAGAATTATATAAAGCAAACTAAACACTTAGGCTTAGAATGATTACAGCAGTAAGGTTGTCACATAAAAAGTGTGTTGTTAACAAAGTCCAGTAAAACAATGCAAAATTATCCTTTCATCAAAGCACTATAAAATATTAGTGTTTTGATACACAATGTGGACTCTGACTCATACAAGTTTAAGTTAAATGGCAAGATCTCTGTTATGATCACAGAAGAAGGAGAGTTCTCTGGAGTATAATTCAGAGCAGCTATTTTTTTCTTATTAGCTACAAATAGCTTACCCAGCCTGCAACAGGCCTTGCTGTCGCAAGGTTTTTTTCTCTTGTATGTCTTAGAGTGAAGATCACATAAAATGGCAATGTGAGGCTGCTTTCTTCTTCTGGTTAGCTCAGATTAAACTGAAAGCATGTATTCTCATTAAAGTCCAGAGACTGATTTATGATGCTCATTTCTTCTTGTTTTCAGCTGTGATTTAAGAAGCTGATACACCACTGTTTGACTGTGTCACCACAACAGCTCAATTGCTGTAGCTGGATAAAATCACCAGTAAGCAGAATTCTCCCATTCGTGACTTTGCCCCGTGCTGTTCTTCCACATCCCTTTTGAGATGCCTCTGTGCAAATGGAATGTTTTAAAACTTCAAACAACTAATGTATATTTGGGTTGTCATATGCTAATAATGTTAAAACCTCCATTTTCACATATGCTTGCTATTCTTGCCATTCCTGTAAGTCACCAGGTTTTTTTTTCTCCTGAGCAGTAGCTGGGTCAAGGACAGCTACATATTGGATACACTAAAATATTCACACTGACCCTGAGCGACAAACCAAAATGTGTTATGTGGTTTATTCATTAAATTAATTAGTTCAGGCTATAAGGACAGTACCACTAGACTTTTAATGTGGTATTGGTTATCTGATACAGACTGGGGAAGATTTTAAAATCAGATTGCACGGTGCAATGTTGGGAAATACCTACAGAAATAAGAATGCAGGCATGAAAACCTTCAAGTCATCATGGATCTACATGATGTTGGAAACAGTGCGCACTCGTTCATCTCTTTCACAGGTTGAAATTGAAGACTCATTAATAAATCTGGTCCCAGTAAAAAATAGTATTTAATGCAATGTACTATTGCCAGTCAATTGCCAGTATTGTCCCTTGAAATATGTTCTTTACTTAAAAGATTGTATTTGCTACATTTGAGGGTATATACACGTCTTGTAAATATCAAGCCTACTACTCAGGAATGAGGTTTTTGGACAGATGGTTTTAAGGTGACATTTTGTGTATGAATACTCCACTGGTAAAAGAAACTATTCTTAAATTTTGATATTAAAAATTCCACTTGGCACATAAAGTTATATTTTCTGGACTTAAGTAGTTGTGATAGGAAACAGTGTTTTTAAATTTGTGCATATTAATAACTTCAAGGGAGGAAGGAAATAAATCTGGAGTCTGTTCTAAAGGTACTGTTTCATAGTGTACCCGGTCTGTTTGCTTTATTTATATTCTGGAATACTTTCATGTTGAAATATTTGCCAAAAATATGGTAAGTAAAACTATGTGCATTTAATCCTGTATCTACAGCTTTCTGAGGCAAAATGTAGGCCATTTATCATGATCATTTTTTCATATTTTTATTTCTCTTCCTTTAAAACATCTTTATTCTCCAGCCTCCTCTTTTTTTCTCAGTACACAGCTAGTGTTTTAGAAGATGCTGAATAACTTCTTTTTTATCCCAAAGCATAAAAACCTTTAACAATTCTAATGCTGTTTTTCAGGAAAGAAAATTAATAAACCACTCATGATAATGAGTTATGCATTGGTATTTTTTGACTCATGTTACAGGGGTTTTTTTTAATAAAATCAGGATTGCTGTTGTTCTGCTCCTCACAGCCTAAGTCAAGAACTGATACTATGGCCTCTAGCCTCAGTTTTGATCATGTTATAGCCAAGTGTTTTAAAGCCAGCTCAGCTGTTTTTGTACTGCCCTGTGCTGTAGAGAGATGTCCTTGCCATGGTCCCTAATGGAGGCCTTATACCTGCTAGTCCAAATTTTTTATCTTTATCTGGCGTATGGAGTGGATCGTGACCATGATTTGTGATTGTTATCCCCCAGACAGAAGATAAGAGACGTCTTATTTTCATATAGTGCTTTAATACTGCTTTGCCCACATATCTGTGAATACACAGAAAAATATATTCCTATGAAGAGAGCACAGGTTGTTTTATTCATTGAATGTATAAGAAGTTTAGAAATTGCCAACTTTTCCAGCAGGAATTAAAGTGTCTGTGCTTGGCTTCTATTTGAAATGAGCAGTATCACTGCTGGATGCCTAAAAATTTCCTAATACTAATCAATCTTCCTCTATGGCAGGAGATGGGATAAATATTGTAAAATGATGAATTCATCAAATGAGTCACTAGCTGAAACCTGAAAGCCCAGTGCATATCTTCATTACTTTGTTTTTGCAAAGTTGTTTTTGTCTGCTTGTGTTTTCTGCATCAAATATTTTAAACAATTAGTGTGCTTTCCAATCTAATTAAAATAAGTTATGACTGTTGTTAAAATTAATGCTCAAGGAGATGTATTAGCATAATAATCCTACCCAAACTCAGTTTCCAAATCTCTGCATGTTAAGGAATAAATATGTATATATTTTAAAATGAACTATATTTAAGAGAACACATTGGAAAGGTAAAGGTAAGACTTTTTTAATTATTACTTCCTTTTTAGGTATTTAATGCTCATAAATAGTATGCTTACACTGGCACTGTACTATTTATGATGGAAAGGTCAGATCCATATCCAAACTACACTAATATATACCAATATCTGCCGTAGATGCAGATTTTTGCATTGGATGCAAAAACACTTCCTCAGTTCAAAGATGTAGGAATTCTGTTCATTATTTTAATTTATTATTTGGCTTAGTTGAAGTTATGCATTGAAGAACTTTGATTCTGGTACTGATTACTGTGTGACTTCAAGAGATTATTTTTTCAGCTGGAACACTGTCTGAACTCTCTGCACACTGATCAGATCTCAGCTGAGTGAACAGTTTCCAATTCAGATGATGCGTGAATAAGGCAGTATAACAAATATGCCATGAAAAAACACAGCTGTATTTGTTGTTAAATTGGTGAGAAAGTGATAGATCTAAAAGGGTTAATGTTGGTTGTCTGGTTAGTCTTATTTGTAAAACATAAAGGTTTGTTTGGAGTTTGTTTCCCAAAACCATTTTTTGAAAGGAGAACTGAAGGAATCATGTGGGTTTGGGAAAGTCATACTGCAGTTAGATGCTAGGCTGCCTGTAAAGTCTTGAAGATTTAAGAAAAAACAGACCCAAACCAATGTCCAATGTTCAAAAGTGGTAAGAAAATGACACACATATGGTATTACAAGTATTTTTACTCTTTTCATTCTTGTGCAATCTAAACTAAGCATGAATATTAGAATCTTTTGAAAAAAATCTCCTTATTTATTTTAACATCTGTGTTTCTCTGAAGAGGCAGGTTGAAAACCAATGCCTAGAAATCAGGAACCATTGGAATAAGTCTTACCTCACTGCTAAAAGATGTTACAAAACACCATTCACTGTACCCCTTCTTTCTCTCCTTCAAAACTGTCAGTTTCATAGATGCTATCTTCTTTTACAGGCTTTCAAATAATCAGTGAGCTGTTTGGAAAAATTTGCCAGTATGTAGTGCTGCCAGTGCCTATTAGATACCATTTAAAGGTGTTTCACTCTTTAGGGTCTTGTCTGTCCAATGGAATGTAGAGATTTTTTTGTTTGTTTGTTTTGCTGTGTTTGTTTTTTTAAAAGTATATATACACATATAAAATTTATGTCTGGACAATCAAACTGAAATCTTGGAATTCCTGACTGGCTGTGGAAGCCTGGCAGCACAACGCTGTGGAAACAGGCATATCTTTTCACACATGAAAGGCCAGGGAGCCTTGTAGCTGCAGTGGTAAAAATGCAAGAGTACAAATGTGTGGTATGAGATGTGCACTGGAAAAGCATTAGGCTGTCAGGAGTTTGTATTCCCATAGCTTGATGAATGTACCCTGAAATCAGATAGTGTAACTGATATGCTCACTTTTTAGCTTGAAAACAAGATTTGGAGTTCTATATCTATTTTATGAAAAGTGTTCCCCCCCCTTTTTTTTTTTTTTGTAAAACAAATAAACACAAACATATTTACATACTCTTTTGTTTATTTTTAAAAAGGCCTAAGCTTTTATAGTAGTTTAGAAAATATCTTGACAAAAATAAGTCAATCTGTTTGTAACCTGAAATACAAACTATACATTTGCTTCCTCCTTTAATTTTTAGATCTTGGCATGATAGTAGATCCTCAAAGTATATGGTGGAAACTGGCATTGCTAATGTGATGCTCTTCTCTTGAAGGAGTGGTTTTCAATTCTTTGGAGTATCTCTCTGGACTGTGCATGGATCTCTTGCCAAGTGCAGTGGTCATTTGACTGAAGAAGAGATTATTAAGAAGTGTTTATCAACTGTTTTGTAAAAAATGACATCCAATATTATGGCAAGCAAAATGTGAATTGAGAACAAACATATAATTATTTATTTAAAAGAAATTTAAGGAAAAAGACTACTTTTAGGAAGTCTAACTAAAGTACAAATGTTCTTTGGTATGTACGATGATCATTTCTTTTCCATCATCACATGCATGGCTAATCCTGAACCATGTGAGCTAAAGTTTTTCTAAAAAGGCATAGACTTCAATGGGTTTTGGTGCTGAACTGAGATTAAATGTTTTTTTTTTTTTTTTAAATGATACATTGGCCCTGAAATGAATGTGGACCAAAAGATTTTGTGTGAGTAAAAGTCTGCAGTGTGTGGTAATGTGGCTCAATCTCACAGGTTTGTAGTGCTTTGATCAGCAGTGGGACTGCTTCTATAAGAAGTGGCTCTTTATCTTTACAATCCTTAAACTGAGCTGGAAGTAAAGAAACAGCCTACTTACCTTGGCCACAAATGTATCCATTTTTTTGAAGCAGTCTTTCACTGTAGATTCATGGATAATGTTAGGTGTGGGCTTCAGCTGTTATTTTAATGAAAAAGAAAAGAAACTCTTAGTTTGAACAGTGACAAGTAAATAGAAGTTCAAAATCTGCCCTCTGATAGCCATGGTCATTGACTGAGGCCGTTCTGCTGCCATATACAAGCCTGCGGAATGTGTTAATGCTAAAGGTAGTGTAGCACACACTTGCTGTGTCTGCAGAGAGGTCAGGGAAAGATTATATCAATGTTCAAAGCAAGGTAAGAGTCTGTGGAATTTTTTGTTCTGTGACAATACTGGTCTTTGAAGGAAACAGATTTCAGAATAACTAGTAGTCATTGACATGCAATGTTATGGATGTAGTGATGTGATTATGCTCAATCATTAAAAAGAAAAGTATTACTGAGATATATATATAGATATATANTATTGCCCATTGTTGTAGAGATCTAGTCCTAGGGCCTGGCCTGGTCAGAAGCAGCAGTACAGATTTTTTAGTTCACTGCTTATATGATGCTCCTGCCCAGGCAATGTCCAGTCATGGAAACCTCTCTCCCCTGTATAACTACAGTGGGTTCCCTCCCGCGGCAGCACAGAAGGATATAGTAACATTTACAGTTATATGCCCAGGTTTGTTCTTGTGCAGGTTTGTTAGCAAATCTGGTGCCTGGCACAGTCATTAGTTGCAAGGGAAGCAAATCTGAGTAAATCTGAGGCTTTGTCCTCTGTAAATAGTTCTTAAGCTGACCCCAATTGAATTAACTATATGTTCATATGTTTAAGCAGTTTACTCAGCTGAAATTGGCTGAATGCAGACCTAATACTTTCCTGTAGTGTTTTGCCTAAAATTTGCATGTAATTTTTTAAGTTATCTTGTCTTGACAGAAGTTGTAAGTACTTGAAGAAAAGCACATGAAATTGATATTCAGTGAGAATAGTAAGTACTTCTGTTTAGAACTAATATAGTCTTTAAGGAAAAGCAAGTTAAATACTGGCTTTTTAGGCATCACATCTCAAAATTAGCCCATGAATACAATGTGTGAATTTAAAATTGCCTGTATCATACAGGTCAGTAAAATTGCTGAAAGATGCATGTCATTACTTGCAGACAGATGTTTTAGGTATCATTATTTGAAAGTGTAGTTTTCTATTGCATTTTCAGCATGCATATTATCAGTTTTATTCACCACGAATATCTGACTTAAATGTCATACAGTGTAAATAAAAAAAATATACTTACGCAAGTCTTGAGCTGAGCATGAGCCTCATACATTCCTCTTAGAAAAGTGCTCTTATCTTGAAAAGGAGTGTCTGGTCTCTTGAAAAACTCGGCAATTTCATGCACTATGTGAACAATGGCTGCATTATTATATTTAACCTGTGATGACAAAGAAATTATAGACAAGTTCAGTTTCTGAAATTTGCACTTACACATCAGTTAATTTTTCAATTGCCTGAGTCTGGTTGTCATAAGTTCTTAAACAATTTTCACCACTTTCTTGTGATTTTCTGAATTTTTTAGTACAAAAAAATTCTATCTGGTAACATGCATTGCAAAGATGGTATTTTTTTTTTTGAAAATCGGGAGTTGAATGTTCTATTTCCAATTGCCATTCATAAGTTGCTTCAATTTGTAATGTAAATATAGGTTGCATTTTTGGGCTGCATTTATACGCTTAGATATGTACAATGTGAGAGTAACAGTCAATAAAGGGCCAAGAGTCAAGCACAGATCTTTTGAATTCAGATCCAGGACAGCAGACTGCAAGTCTTTTTTCCCAAGCCCAGTCCATATGTGATGAAGGGGAGCTCCCTCTACCTCAGAGAAGATGAAGTTCAGGAGAGGCCGATATTGCCGTCCGTCCCTTTTGTTCCCTGGGTGCGTTTTAGAAGCTCCATTGCAGACATGAGCTGGGAGAGAGCTAAATGAATTGCTGGGCTACAGAACCACACTCTCAACCAGTACCTTCTTATTTTGTGGCATTGCAGACCTTGACTGAAAGTGAACTGTGTACATCAAGTGCACACATGTGCTGAGTATCACATCAAGTGCACACATGCTGAGTAGTACATAAAGTCACTCCTGCACTGCCTTTATGGGGTCTGCTTCTGACTGAAACTGAGGTGGTCATGCTGTTATGGTAGTTTTTGGGCTACCATATTGATCCCAATTTTAAAATTTTATTCCCCTTTAAACAGCCAGACTAGCAAGAAAACACCTAACATTTTTCTTGTAAAAGTGGCATCATGACTTAAATAATAGGAAAAGGGGGAAAATGGTGATTTCCATGAAAAGGCTCTCAGGGAAAAGAATTTGCACTGGAAAGTCAACAGTCACATTTATCATTTAAACCTGTAATACAGTATGGCATAATTCTAATGCAGAAGTCTCATGAAAAACTGTATAGGCTGTGTGAGGTAGAGCTGCTACAATGAGATAATGTCAAGTGCATATATTTCTCTACTTACTGCTTTCAGCATCTGCTCCGGGAAACACAAATCTTCATTGCTCACTTCCTCACAGTCCAAGGAAAAGCCTCTTTTGTTCTTAAAGGAAACATCAGTGTAGAAACTTTAAGCATGTGCAAAAACAAGTTTACTATGGAAACAATTCATAGAAGAGCCACTTTTCAGTTGGCCTCTTAACAATGAAGTGTGTGACTATATTGACAGAGGACACTATATCTCACGAGTTTCTGTGAAGAATATTCGTTTGCATACCTGTTCCCAAGCCTATCTAAAATGGAAAATAAATGGCTGCTTGTTACCTGTTTCACCTTTTTTCAAATTTTCTAGGGATCCCAATACATAAAGTGTTGAAGAAAGGGCAAGTCACGAAAGAAGCCAAATTGGGAAAGGAAACATACTTTCCATATGGCTGATTTCTAAAACACCTTCAGAGAGTGTTTGTACCAAAAACCTTGTGAGTGTGGATGTCCTTTCCTTTTGGTGGGACTGTAGCATGGTAAAGGCAATTAGAGTGTAATGGTTTCAGGTGGTGCCAACTAGCAGGAATCCCAGATGACTCTGTGCTCTAAAATATGTGAGGTTCTGTGTGGAGGATGTGGAGCTCTTGGGAAGATACACAAAAGTCATATATTCAACAGGATGAGTGTGAATTAAAAAAAATCTAAGATTTTGGGCTCTGTAGAGAAGGGACATCTGACTCATAACTTTTTAACTATGTGAAAAAAATATTGTAATTGGGCAGTTATTACACATTTGAGAATTCCTTACACCTAAACTGAAAAAAAATGGAAAATGCTGTCTATAGATTGTGACAGTGTTTTACACTTTGACTTACCAGTTCTTCGAGCTCCTGTAGAAGTTCACTCCACTGCACTCTTTCGAAGCACCGACGGCTGTTGCGCTGGTGGTTGCCCCAGGATGTAGCAATAAGGCAGACAGTGAAGAGCAAGAAGCAACTCCCGGGGCAATACATTGTCTAGTTCTGAAACTAGAAAAAGAAGACAGAAGGTTTCATAGAAACAGGGTGGTTTTACAGTTTTGATAACTGTCACAAGGATAGCTGGTAATTCGCTGCTGCTTGTTCACTTATGCTCTGTATTTATTGTTGTGCTGTGTTAGGCCTAACAAGTTCAGATTTTATGGTGGAACATTTAAAATTTAAATATGTTTATCCTATGTATAAAGAGAAAAAAATTGTAAGAGAAAACCTTTCTTATACTATTCATGTAACGTAAAGAGTTGCATGTGTATTTTTTAAGTCCTGTTCTGTTTTTCTGAAATACTTATTTTCTCTTAAACTTCCATATGACTAAACAAACAGTATCTAGGAAACTGGCATTATTTGCTGTACAAAGTTTGATTAAATGTAAACTATTGCCTACTGATAATGAATTAAAAGTTAGATTTTTTCCCTCCAGGAGTTTGCTGTGTACTAGCCTGTAACCTTGTTAGCTGTAACTTGTAACATGTTTTAAAGCAGTTGCTTCTAAATGTAAAGTTGTGATTTAGACTGATTTTGTTTTCATAAACTCATTTTTTGTTACAGTAGTAAAGCAAAAAGGAAAAAATGAAATGAGTGAATTAATCTCAGCTAGAAAAATCAGTAAGAAAACCAAAGAAGCCTACCTTGTGGATAGTAGTCAGCTCTTGGTCGTGCACTTCTGCAGAGCTGCTGGGGTACCATTCTGTCTGCTCTCTGAGTCCTTTTTAAACACTCTTCTCCTGCTTCTCTGACCACGTCTTCTCAGTAGATGATGCAGAATGAAACTATCTTCTTTCAGTATTCCATCCTTCCAGGTGTGTTGATTTCCAGGCAATAGAGAGGCTGTATGTGGGTGGCATAGAGGCCATGTTTTGAAGTTTTTATTTAAACAGATAAAAGCTAAATGGCTGAAATCTGTAGAAAAAAATGCTATTTTTAAATTTTACTCAATTTTATAACAACTTTACTGTTAATAGTTTGTAAATATTCACATGCAGGTGTTAAAATACAAAGCACACTGATCTTCCATATGAACAGTATGGTCTTCTGTATTTACAATATGAATGTAGAATTTTGTGTAACTTACTCCATGTGATTTATACTTGTGTAAGTAATATTGAACTGAGTAGCTAACTTGTTGCTACACACGTGGACCTAAATCTTAGGGATTCATTTACATTCAGATGTGTTGAGTGACAACGTGATTCAACATCAGTAAAAATTGGAAAATATATGTTATATACTAAACCTTCAATGGACTTTCAATAGGAAAAATTCCAAGAGGCATTTTGTGGGAGGAGGAGAGTTGAATGAACAGTGCCTACCTTCCTTGCCTTTGTCTTCTCATTTCTTCCTTTCCTCTCTGTGGCTTCTTGGGAGGTCAAGAGTACAGAATAGATGATGTACAATGATTGCTTTGTAGTATCTTGTGACCATATCATAACTATTCTTTCCATAATTTTATTGTACCTACAATAACATTTGGTTGGAGCACTTTGGGAAGTGTATTCAGGGAAGGAATGCAGTGTGGCTACAGCTGAAACACATCAGTTTCTTTCTGTTATGTTTACTAGTGGAGGTTCTTTCTCAGAAGGCTGATCAAATAGCCATATTGTGATCCTACAGTTTACCTCTGTGAATATTTATAATAATTTGTCTGACATAGCAGTTCAAATATGTTCTCTTGAAGAAAAACACAAAAAAAATAGAGAGGAAACATTGCAATTTTTATTTTTTTATTTTTTTTTTAGCTGTGAAAATAATCTTATTTGGACCTACAAATCTTTCAATATAAGATTTTTTAAGAAGTGTATTTCCCTTTAAATTTAGACTACCTTAACAGCATAAATACTACTTGGGTGTTGTTACAGTGATAGACTTTTCTTGGTCTGAAAGGTGACAGACAAATGTCTGTGTTTGAAAAATTGCCACTTCATTTTTTCCATCCTGCTTAGCTTTCAATATTAGGCTTCACACATCAGGACAATTTCATTTCCTTTTGTGCACTGGCACTCCATGAGTGACCAGAACTGGCATTTGAAATGCTTTAGCTTTTTTTATTTAGTATTGTCTTCCTCCATTGTGGTTTTTCCTTTTATAAGATTCTTAGCAGTGATGTGGTAAAACTTTTGTTCTGCTTTTGTTCTTTCTAATTAAAACATTTGCAAACCAACAAAAAGACTTGTAAAAGAATTAACTAATGAAAAATATTTCACAGAATATTTACTGATCATAAGAACCACAATCTCTATTGTGTTTTGGCCTCTTTCTGCTGGTTTGACAGAGGAAACAGCAGCTTATTTTCTCAAAATGATTAAAGTAATTAAATACTGTCAGTATCTCTCTGGAACTATAAAAATTCCTTTTCCTAGAGAATCCCATCCTGTTTGACACTGTGTGGGAGAGGTGTTTCTGCCCCACCCCACCCCTTTTTTTTCAGCTTTGTTTGAAAAGGCACACCTGGCTGTGTGAAACATATCTGCAGAAAGTGAAAGTAACATCTGAGAGAAAGTAATTTCCTGCTCTTCAGGAAAAGGAATCAAAAAATCTTGGAAATTAAATATCTAACCTCTCTACTTGGAATTTTAAGGTAAAGTCCTGTAAATGAAAGATGTCATTATAGCTCTCAAAAAAAATTTGCTTTCACTAGTTCAAGAAGATGGATAGTAAGGAAATTATTGACCTTTGTTAGGCCTCATATAAGTTATAAATCATCTTTAAGGCAACAAAAGGGAACTTGGAAGATCTGTATGTCCAGACTTTTATTTTGGTTACCTTTGTGGAATCCCTTTTTTCTTTATTACTTTAATTCTTATCCCTAGAAGAGCATCCATTGGGATATTTAGGATTGTATTGAATTGGAACACTTTAACAGAAGACTTACTTTCTCTCTGCAGAAAGCAACCTGAATATTGTTTGAGAGTAAAGCAGAAAACTAGGCAAGAGCTTGTGTTAGTAGCTGAGCCAGGAACAGCCAGGTCTCCAGAGACTCAGCAATGTGAACGTGGATAGACTCTTTCCTCTCATAATTTAACCGTTCATACCATACTTCGTGGAGAAAGCTGCAGTATGATGTAAACCATATTTATGTGATATATAATTTTGGTTTCCACAAGGCAGTTGTCCTGTAAGTTCATCATATCTTAGAGCAAAAAATCCCAGAACTAAAATATTTATCAGAAAGAGGAGAGAATACTGGTGACTGCTGTAGGTACCTGATGCTTCATGGGTAATAAATTCAGGTTGCTTAAAAAAAACCCCTCTATTTAATTGTCTCACTTTTTAACTTCCATGGAGTTTTGTAACAGGTTGTAGTATCTGTGACTATTATGTCATTAGACATATGAGAATACAGAAGGTGGATGTAGAAGACCAATGATGACTTAATAATCTGAAATGATTATGTTCTTTTAGTTCCTTTTTATTTGACTGCCAGTATTGTCTTGTTTTAGCATGCTATATTTTAGAAGAAAAGGAAAATGTGATTAAATTAGATTCTGAAACAATTTTCTAATTGGAGTAGTGATAAATTATATTTTGTATTAACATGCAACCTTTATAAGTTGATGAAAAGTATAATGTAATCCAGTGTGTACCAGAGCTGGAGGCTGCATTTGGTGATGTTAAAAGTTTCTGCATATTTTTTTCAATAAGATGTGGGCCAGAGTAAATGTTCTTCAGAAAGTTTTAACTCAGCCAGGTTGAATTGTGATCCAAAAATCAGGAAGTGACAGTAAAAATACCCTGATTCCTTTTATGGAAGTCACAATCACGTCACTGCCTAATTAAAATGATTGCACTTTTGCAAACAATTGTAATGGTTAAACATTCTGGTAGGTCCTGAACCTTGTTTGAGAACACTTAATCCTTGCCACTTTTGGTATCATTTCCTTCCATGGCATTTAAGAATCACTGCTTTCTATTCCTGAAGTTCATACATCTGTTTTAAAATTCTCGCTCATTTCTTTCAGTGTACAATTCTCAATGTACAGTGCAATGACCTATCTCTATGTGCCAAATATTCCTGAGTTCATGTTTGGAAGATCTTTGTGGCTTACATAATCTCTTTTACCAATATTGCAATATGAAACATTATAGTTGTCATTATTTTGGCATCCAGACCAAGGCACTATCAAAAGGCCCAACTTCTTGGAAGTGCTGATCGCTCAGTCTCTGAAAATCATGCTTTTAATATTCAAAATAAAAAAAAAAATCAGTTATTTTTAAAATCATTATAAGGCCATGTACCTTAAAACATTGCATTAACATGTCATCTTTTGTTAAAACTTACTCTGATCTTACCCCGGTTCTACGTGCATAAATGTAAGCCTTGCGAGCATTTAATTTTTGTTAATTAACTCAATTCTGTCAGAAAATAATGCAAAAGTGTTTCTGGAAAATCTGTGAATTAGCTATACAGTTCAGCAATTCAATAAAGTGTGACAGTTCATAATGCAAAGTCTAAAATTAAGATCCTGTTCAGTTAACTGTTTAATTGCCATCAAATTCCATAATATTTTTCACTTATTTAAAGGAAAGTGCAGTTAAAACCAATGTACTTCTATGCTGAAAGTGTAAATGACTGACAGTTATGACAAGATACATAAAAAATCTTTACTAATATATGGGAGTATCAAAATGGTGGAAGTCCGCTCAATTCTCATCAGAAAGCCTTATGTTTTGTGATTGACAGATGAAATTTCTCCTTCAGGAAAGAATTAATAAAAGAGTAGAAAGGCCAATACAATAATGGAAACAGAAGTAAAACAAGAAGGAAACCTAATTATAACAAAACTACCGATTTTCAAATCTCTGCAGACTTCTTAAGCCTCATCATACTCGTTATCTTTACAGGTTTCCTCATGTGGAGTCCGGACTCCTGAGCTGGGCACAAAGGTTCCAGAAAGGGTACGTGGAAAATTCATCTGCCATAAATCAGATCTGAAACACTAGGTACACTGAGAGACTGAGCTAAAAAGGACATTTTTTGGTTCTTCTTTGAGGTGGGTAGTGTCTGCTGCTTACTGGCCAGGTGATCTCCAGAGAGTCCCTTCCCATCTCAACTGTTCTATGATTCAGTGATAGAATACAAGGGCAAATACTTTGGGAAAGAGCAGTTATTTTGCTTTACAGTGTCGGATAAAAGCATAAAGGGCCTATATAGGCAAGCATTGTCGTCTTTTACGTCCTCTCTCCCTCATCACTGGTACCCCTCTATTGTGTTGGTGCTTGATCATGGACATCTGA
Source organism: Sclerurus mexicanus (assembly GCA_013396755.1). Classification (NCBI taxonomy): domain Eukaryota; kingdom Metazoa; phylum Chordata; class Aves; order Passeriformes; family Furnariidae; genus Sclerurus; species Sclerurus mexicanus. The sequence goes on from VWZF01007822.1 coordinate 832,772, forward strand.
GACTACGGCCACATGGAGAAGAGAGCGAAGGTTTGTTATGTGTTCTGTGTTGCATGCTGGCTGGCTGACGTGTTCCTGTTAATTGACATCTCTCATTCATTGTGGTTTTGTTAAATGAGGTGCTGTGTGCCCATGCAGTGAAGGCCCTGCAGAGGCATGTTGTATGTAGAACATGGGACAATGGGGTTATTAGGTGGTGTGCTGGGTTAGGTCATTGCATATCCCTGTGGGATGGGGGTTGGATTAAAAGATGTGAGGGGTTGGATTAGAAGACGTGAGTTGGTGGATTAGAAGACCTAAGGCAGCGTCCTCCATCAAGGGCTGTCAGCATTGCTCATGGGCTCCCTTTGCCGGATGCTGGAAAAGTTCAGTCTTCCTGAACATTCCCCCATAGCAGACCAACACAGGATGGTTAGACAGTAGGAACACTCAGAGAACTTGGGCTGGAGTAAACTGTCAGAGAGGCTGTAACAAAACTTCACCCCCATCCAAGTAGAACTGATGACCATTATGTTAAATTGATGCCTCTATTCCAAAGAAATACATATGTACAGAGGAACAGCCAGAAACATGGATGATGTCCCATGATGGGTGATGTTTAGAATAAATCATAACCTGGAGATTAAGATATCCTGTACCAACTAGGGATGAACATAAAAACCATCCAGCTTGTGTTAACTGACGTGTTTAGTTAAGTCTTGTGTCTGCCTTGACTACTTACTGAGGCACTACAGGTGACATGGGAGCTGCATAGCCTTCCAGTCCAAGAACAAGTGTTTCATTTACTACACAGTGGGCAAGAGGCCCTACTGTTCTTCCCAGATATGCTTTAAAAGCAAACTTCATTGACTTCTCTAGAGAGCTGATTCATTTTTTCTTTCCACCAAAGTAGAGCTGACTCATTTTGTCTTCACTAAATATTGGACTGGCTCCTTTGAGATTTTCAGATGCTGGATCCACTCCATACGTAAACATGAGATAGATGCTGGTCAGGCTCAGTAGCACATGGGGAAGAACGTGACATGGCTGGAATAAATGAATTCAAAAAGCTGAAGTTCTGTTAAATACAGGCATCTCTAAGGCTTCCAGAACTAAAGTTTTGAACATATGTGTATAATGCAGGAATCCAATACTAATTCAATTATTTTTGGAATTGTTGTAAAACAATTCTTTTTATAGAGCAGACATTACTGCCTACAGTTATAGCTACTTTTTACCACCTTCCAAATATATATAATGTGCACTGTAATAGCTAGTCAATATGCATTAACCTATAACTTGAAAAAACTATTATTCACAAGATTTCACCAATCACCTACAAGAAAATTTCATTACACAACTTTTGACATTTAAAGAGTGAATGAACTTAGAAATGTCCATGGGACTTTCAGCCTTTCAGAAGCTGGTTGTTTCTTATTCATTATTGCATGGGAAAGCTTCAGGATAAAAAAGAGAGGGGGACAACCGGGGGAAATGGATAAAACAGTCTAAAATAAGATTTTGGTTTTTTCCCAGTAAAAGTTTAATGTCCTTGGTTCTCAAATACATCTCCAGAAATGAAGATTTTTAAATCTATAGAAGTATAACAGGTGAATATGGACACATCTGAGATGGTTTCTGATACAATGACTTCTGCTTCAGTTTCCCATTCGTATCTGTAGATTTGACAAAGTAGCTGAGTGTATGGTAAAAAAACCCGAATGCCTTGTTTTTCCTTCTGTATAGTGAAATTGTAAGTCTCCAGAGACTAAGCACCTTCATTTTGTTTTTTGAGAAAACTTAAGCTACTCATTTCTTTAAAAAGTCATAGCAAGTCATATTTGTGAAAAGGCCAGTGAATAAACCCTCAATCTGATATAGGAGACCTAAGGTCAGAAGGTATACATGATGAGGCTGCTTAACATAGTGCAGCCTCATCATCCAGGGGGTGCCAGCCTCGTTTGTAATAAAATATTTTAGGCTTATGGCACCTGTGCAGATATACTTAAATGAAGGAGTGATGCACACAAGGCAGGCACATTAGTACAATAAAACAGATTTTTCACCCTGTGATAAGTGGACCAAGGCAGTGTCAGAATTGTTAATACAGGGTTTTGGACTACCTCTATCCATTGATTGTATAAAAAGACTGAATTAAATTAATGAGAAATTTCATAAACATTAATTTTTTATTGTTTTCAGATGGCAAAATTATAGAAGATAAGTTTTCAACTGCTATATGTATTAAGCACTCTGCAGTTTACTTTAGTAAGGCTTAACTTCAGTGCAAAATGAACGGGAAGAGGAGACAACACATGTGGAGAGAATGAAGCCAGTTATTTTCAGTTCCCAGAAATGGACATTTAGAAGGGATGTAAAAGTCAGTCCATCATTTAGATTTTCAGTAATAAAGAGCTCTGTCCTGACTTGCAGTAACAATCACAGGTTTAAGTCTTTTTTTTTTTTTTTTNTTTTTTTTTTTTTTTTTAACAGAGTACTTATAGGAAAATGCATCATCATTGCAAAGGCATTTCATAAAGTCTGGTCTTAGAAACTTATACCTGACTTTTCACACAACCTAGAAACTTGGAAGTATGAAGCTTTTATTTCTAAATAGAAATATATAACAAATGTGCTTTCAATTAGTTTAAATTTTTAGCACTAAGTTCTTCATGTTTTTAGAAGAGGTATTTAATAGATTTTTTAAACCTTTGTTTCATTTTTTAATTGATTTTCATAGTTAGCTACAGATACAATTTTCCCCAAATCCAAGTGTATTTCACATCATAAAGTGGAAGATTTATCCATCACATAATCAAAGATAAAATGATATATGTTTATTTTTGTTCTTGCTGTTAGCTGAATTCAGGAAGATATTTTAAATGGTGAATGTATAATTGCAAGATATTCTAAATTGATGTATATGTATATGGATATATATCCATCCATAAAAATATTAATGGCACTGTTGATTTACTATACAGAAAAAAATAAGTAATTTTCCAGAAGATCTGTGAATGATAGTTCTTGAAATTTTTTAAGCCAAACCTTTTTAGTGACTGGGTTTTTTTGAATTGCAGCTGAAAATGAGACCTTAAAAATTGTTGTTGTAACTTGCTGATAAAAGAAAACCAACAAACAAACCTGGAAGGTTACTATTTTTAAAACACTTCTGAGTAGAAAAACTTAGGTTTATGTAATAAATATTTAGTCCGCTTTACTGTGGGCTTTGAAAGCAGTGTCAGGGGTGTGACGTGGATAGCTATATGCAATCTTCTTGTTTTATATACCAAAATTTCTAATTTCTTATGCCTTAGATTTTTCCAGTTGCCCAATGGGCTTCATTTTTCACTGTGCAAAATCATGATGCTCAGTTTCTCGCTTTCACCTTTCTTGTTCAGAGAAGCACTGAATGCTTTCACTTTACTCTAACCAGCTGCTGGAAAATACTTTACAGCCTTCCTACAAATTAGACACCTCACTTTGCAATAATTTGCTGCAGTTTTTTAATGCCCAGCTCAGTTTTTGTTTTGTTTAATTGTTCCATTTCATGAAATGGACAATTGTTTGTACACTGCATTCCTGCCAGTGTGGGGTGGGGTTGATTATTTTTTTAAGTCACAGAATTTCATTAGTGGGTTTCCTGGCAATAAGTGGAACATCTCTGACCCTGATGTAACAGTGAGACTCGGGGAATTTCACAGCTAGTCCACACTTCATGACTCTACACTGAGAAAAAGTCTGACACATTTACTTTCCTTCTAGTGTAGCCCTGGCCGTTTCACAGAATCACGCAATCAATTGGGTTGGAAAGACCTCTGAGATTGCTGAGTTCAGCCTTTGACTGAACATCACCTTGTCAGCTAGACCATAGCACTGAGTGCTATGTCCAGTCTTAAACACCTCCAGAGGTGGTGACTCCACCACCTCCCTGGGCAGCCCATTCCACTATCTAATCACCCTTTCTGTGAAAAAATTTCTTCTATTGTCTAATATTCCTCGTAATGTCCAATTTTCTTGCTATATGGTAAGTTCAGTAGTAGGACTGGGCTTTGTGGCCTGGAAAAAAGCCTTGTAACCCTTAGGCCAGCTGTCTAATTTGGTCTCAAGACCCCAGAGAATATATTTTCAATTGTGGCAAGGAGTGGTCTTACAAAGTAGTCATAACTTCCACTGATCATCTCAAACTTGTTTTCAAGGCTGCCTTCCAAAATGCTATCTTTCCTCTGGGACTGATGTGTTTGTCACTTGTGGATCTTGTTGGAATTGATGGCTATTCTTCATATTCCTGGTATATAACTGAGTGGAAAATGTAAGTCACTTAAGTTTTACTTTACAATAAGGCACAGGACTTTGCACAGTCATCTTTGCACTGGCCTGTGTAGTTTGACAGGAAAACTCCTATAATGTCTAGCACTATTGCAGAGTGTATTTTCCACTGGATATTAAAAGTAGCAAAAAAAGTTCATTTTTAAGTTATGTCATGCACATATGTCACCTGGCACCACTTAGTACATCTTTATTAAGTGGAGTTATTTTGATTTATTGTAGAAATTTATGATACAGTGTTGGTGAAAGGAACAGCACAACCTGAATAAATATTGGAAAAATGAAGTAAACAGCAATAAAAATATAAGAAATAATTTAAATACAAACATACAATAACGTCAGATGGAAATCAATTATTAAGTCCATCACCAGTGAGTTATGCCATCTGTTTTCGGTGATCTGTCAATGAGATTTCCAGTAGATAAAATTACTTCAATTCAATCATTTTATTTATCATTCACTTTCATCAGAATTGTATAGCAAGAGTATGCAACTTTTGAAACTGTTTCAGGTCTGGTAGACCTGGTTTTCCCTGAAGTGAAGCTTAATCACCACTCACATAGTTAATTAGAATTATTATCGTGCTTACAAGCAGGATCTCACTGAAGAACATGGGGAACTGGAGAAGATCATAGTCTTCTGCATTGTCTATCACAGGAAGGTTACTTTTCAAATTCTTTGTAAAGGACAACTAGGAATTGTTGAGAGGAAATAAAGAAAAAGTGCTCCTTCCCCAAGGGTCCTCAGGGAAGCAACTGTCTCTTAAAATCTACTTCATTTTCTTAATTCTCGTACTTGTCATCTAAGGTTTAGTTTGCTTTTCTCCAGAATTTCTGTTTTAAAGTCATGATTGTTCTGGGTGTTAAATAACTAAAAAATTAGTTGTTTGGTGAAGCATGGGGTTCTTTGTTTGGTTGTTGTTGTTTTCTTTTTTTTTGTTATTTTTTTTCGTTTGTTTTAATGAGAAATTTCCTGGATGAAGAATAATAAAGGTTGAATTTATTTCATGTAATATTTGCCCTCTACAAGATAGCACTTATATAATTAAATATTTTCTATGATGTTAAGCACTGAAGAGAGAGGGACTTAAGGTAAGTCACTTCAACCTAGAACAGATGGAATAAATTTTCCTATAGAGGAATCTGTCTTCTTAAAAGAATAAAATAGATGAGAAAAGACCTCTGGAACTTATCTTAGTCCAACTCCCTGCTCCAAGTGGGGCCAGACTTAGGGCAGGTTTCACAGGGCTGTGTCCAACTAAGATTTGAATATCTCCAGTGTGAAAAAATACAGTCTCTCTGGGCATCCTTTTTCATTTTTTTGATTAATCTCATTGTGAATGTTTTCTTCATACTAGTCAAAATTTTCTTTATTGAAATGTGTCCACTGACAGTCACCCTATCACTCTGCACCTCTCAGAGGAGTCTGGCTCTGTCTTCTCTATGCCCTCTCTTTAAGCAGTTGTAGACTTCCCTTTAGATTTCAGTCTTTTAGGCTTACAAACCCAGTTCTCTCAGCTTCTACTCATGTTGTGCTCCCTGCCCTCTAATCATCTTCGTGACCCTTTTGCTGAACTTGCTCCAGTATGACAATATCTTTTTTTTTTTTTTACTGGGAATCTCAAACTGGATGTGCTATTCCAGGTGAGTTCTCATAAGTGCTGAATAGAAGAGAATAATCATTTCACTGGACCTGCTTGCCAGCCCTTGCTAATAGAGGCTAGTATGTTCTCCACTGGAAGGATGCAATGTTAATTCATTTTCATGCCCCCCAGGACCACAGGTTCATTTTGCAAAGCTGCTTTCTAGCTGGCAACACTCAGAGTGTGCAGTTGAGTGGGGTTATTCCATCCCAAGTACAGGACTTTCCATTTGCCTTTTTTGAACATGGTATCAGTCTATATCTCCCATCCATTGAAATCCCTCTGAATGAAATTCCTCCACCCTCCTGTACTGACCCCTTCCCTCCAATATGATATTCTCTATAAACCTGATGGGACTGTATTCGCTTCTCTTGTTCAGGTCATTAAAAAACACATTGGAAGTCCTGGCCCCGGATTAGGCAGCTGCCCCTCAGCCACCAGATTTGGACTGAGGGAGCAGGTTTCACACTGGTTGTGCATCTTTTCCAATGTAAACAATTCTATAATTCTATGATCTGGTGACTCCTGAGGAATACTGTTGGGAATTTAATATCAGTTGCCCTTTGTGCTCTTGCTTGCAACCCATTCCCTGCCCAGTCAATTTCCCCCTCATAACCCATGTATTGAAACTGTATTTCACCAGTTTGATTAAAGGCTGCCCTGGAACTCCATGTCAAAAGCCTTGCTAAGATATTAAAATTAGTTGAATGAGTTACAAAAGCATGGAGAAAGAGGCTTTAGTCAAAGGTCTGAGAATCTACAAGCCCAACAGTGTGATCAGACAGAGCTACAGAATATAAGGACAAGCGTTTTAACTTTGAATGCAACTTGCCACAGTCAGAAATTATCACATGGTCATTGTGCTTTTTGCCATTTGAGTGCTCTAGATAAATGGGAATACAACTACAAAGGCTCAGCCAAACATTCCTGATGATTCATCTTCATACTTGTTTCATCTTGCAGCTCCCAATATTTACTTTGAGTGTTCAACCCTTTTGTATAACAGCTGTTTTCCCTTCTCTGAAGATGTTAAATGTGGAATATTCATTTCAGGCAAGTGGACAATAGTTTCAGTCAGGCAATAATTTTCTTTTATATTTGATCTAGTGAATTAGGGTTTGAATCTCACCAGGCTGGGATATTCTTATAATTAAAAGCACAATAGTGTACCATGTGTTTCAGTAAAGTTCCTCAGATTAACTAGAATTGCAAGACTGAATTGACAAAAGAGCAAAATCTTTAGTATTTACAAAGCCTATTCTATATTTCAAGTGGACTTATTTTCCATGGAACTTGTGCTCTTGATTCTCTTAGGCTGTGTTCAGACACCTCAGAGTAATTATTTGCTATTACCTCTTAGTACGTGCCGTAGCCTTGTTGGGACAAGAAATGAGTCTGTGCTGGGATGAGGCAACACCGTTTCCCCTCCTGTTTCTGTACTCTTCTTCCATTTCTAGAAAATGTATTTACAGAAGCCAAAATAGTATAAAAGGCCAGCTGAGGACCTAGCCTCAAAACTGCATTTGATTGCCATGTTGGTGTAGTAACACTAGCAGGCCCCATGTGTGGGGATGGTTTATTCTGGCAGAGACTGTCTCCTGCTCTTACTTGATATTTTTAACCCTAGAAGTGTTCTTTTTTCTTTTCCTCCTTTTTTTTTTTTTCCCCTCCCTGCTTGTTTAGTTGTTTACTTTTTTTTTTAAATAAATATAGGAATATTTCTGAATGAGCCTAATAAAGAATATATTCTGACTAATAAACTGAAGCAGATCATAATATGAAACAATCTTTCTCATATATATGTGGGAAAAGAAGTAACTTGCAGTAAACCTCAGCAGGTACAGTGATAATAGTCCAGATAAAAACTGCTCAGCAAACAGCCAAGGCTGTTTCTGCAGTATGTTCCTTTTGGTATTTTTTTGTGAAATGCTCCAGAAAATACGGTTTCTTCTTCTCTAAACTACTCCTATACTAAACACCCTAAGTGTAATATGTACTGACATGAAGACTTCTCCAAGCTATTTTTTCCCTACAAAGAATCAAAATAAAATACAAATCTTTTCTCTAGCTGCCCTAGACTGAAAAGGAAAAAGGGAATACAGGACATTTTCCTGATGATTAGGAACCAGGCAAAATGATTTTTTTTTGAATAACAAACTGCTTAAATGACATTTTCTAAAGGTCTTTGTCACCCTATCCCCCACATGAACCCTGACATAATAACCCTATAAAAAGTCATTAAAGTGACACTGAATTACAGTGTTAAGTCTGGATCTTGTGAGGACTTTTCATTTGCATTCAGCAGGTTTTCTGTTCATCTCTTCTTTCCACTTTATCTCTCTTGTAAAAAATTTTGCAAGCTGAAATGAATAAAACATTCAACATCCAACAGGAAGTGAGACCTTGTAAGATATTTCATCATACTTGTTACAGTACATAGAAAACCACAAATTGTTTTTAAAGGAGAATAGGTTAGCCCTGAAATTACACGATAAAATGAGGAAAATGAAACTCAAGTGGTTGTACAAAGGGAAAACATCAGCAAAAATTATGTTGAAACATGCAGGTGAAATCTGACATTCCTATTGCAGCAAAGGGTCACTGTGAATATGTGACCTGCCCTAGATCAGTAAGGTTTTGTAGAGAAGCATTCAAGAACTGTCACAGTCTGGAAGAACTCAGATATACACAGAACATTTTAAAGAATTCTCCTTGGTTCTTTGTTTCAAAAGCATACTTTTTTCTGGTCAATGTGTGCTTTCAGGTACCTGTCAGTGCCAGCAGCAAACCCTCCCTGCAGGGAGTCACTGGATTCTTTGCTGCACCTCTGTGTCTCAGCCATCATACAGCATGTGCTCTCACAGCTGGGCACCTCTCAGCTTTTCTGGACCTGTTGCTGATGTATTCCTGAGCATTAACAGAAACAAGATACTTCCACCCTCAGGCCTCTGGGGTCCTTAGTTTGGCTAATTCCTTGAATTATTTTTTATAAGTAATCATATGTACCTGACCGCTTTTGTTTATTTTCTATTATGTTTTCTTGCCTTCCATTATGACATGATTTCCAGCAGAATTGCTCTGTTTGATAGCATTATGAGTAGGATATCTCTCTATTTTTGATCCTTTGAGTAACACTATGCCAGGAGAACCTTTTGTAAATCTACTTAGAAAATAATTTTGCCCTGCAACCACTGTCACAGGCAGAATAGGAACTTCAGGCAAAGTTTATTAGAGACCACGTTATCCTACTTTGGTTGTTTTATAATACTTATGTTCTCAAAATTGCCTGTTCTTACACATTTGCATTCCAGTTGCAATTGCTATTTGAACCATTTCATACTTCCCAAAGTTTCTTCCATTTCATTGTCAGAACTGTTTGGTTCAGCATTGTAATGTTGAAATTCCACCTGGGATTAATATTTTGAAAGGAGACTTTGCAACTGGGCCTGTTTTTCTGTATAGGCTTTTATAACATTCTAAAGAACTAAATGCTAAATCTTCAACTGGCTTATCCTCAGTGCTCAACTAACAGGAATTCCTTGAAAATGGTAGCTTAGAAGTATTACAACTTGTATAACTTTTCCTGCTGTTGAAATCTAGATGCCTTTACAATAGCTTAGATGTACATGAATGTGGTTGTCACATTTTCTTCAGAAACGTCCATGGCATGATTTATTGTCTCACCTATCAGTGCACATTACAACAATTTAAGAATTACTGTAATTAGATTAGCAGAAGTATTAATTTATTTGCCAAGTGCTTCAAAAATAGTTTGAGTTCTGCAGTGTGAGCTTTTCTGTACATTGTACCTCAGGACTGGAATAGCATAAAATTCCAGCAGAGGGACCCCTCATACTTTATAATGCATGTTTTGTGCTTATAAGAGCCTTTTGTTCCTGGATGAGAATTTTCTTCTCGCAGAAATTTTTGGCTTTTTCAATCTACATGAAAAATAAAGTGTAAAATACTAGACTTCAAAATAGCATGTAATTTGTAAAAAAGAAAAAAACAACAAAACAAAACAAACCCCACAACAAAACCCAATATGTTTAGGGTTTTTCCTGGTGTTAGGAAAAATTGTAAAACAAGGGTGTTGTACACAGGAAATATAATTTATAGCAGAAAAATATCTCAAATATTAATTCTGTAGTCTATGAATAAAATGTAAAAGCTACTTTATCCACTTATTGGTCAGACCAGTATTAATTTGCCTGTTTTCATGTTTGAAATCTAGAACCTACATTTTAACTGTCAATTTTGAAAGAAGGCCCTAAGAATTTATATTTGCAACACCTCTCCCAGCTGTAATAGAGTGAATGTTTGGATTTAGCACTGCTGATGAGTTGAGTTGTCTGGGTAACAACCTGCTGCCATAGCTTTACTCAGTATCTTTACTGTCTTTCCTTATACTATTCAAATCTTTTTTAATCAGCTCAAAATAGAGCCTCTGGAAACACTAAAGGTATTGGCATAAACCTGAAGTGTATAACATTTTTCTCTTGATTTATGTGTAATTTTAGGAACTCTCTATAAGTTGCTTTGTATACTGTATTTTGACTACACAAGTGCTTATGTTCAGTGCAGAAAAAGAGACTGTGTCTCTTACATTGAATAGTCATTAACTAAACACCTGTCTGAACCAGCTATCCTTCCAATCCAGCTAACCTTTGCCCTGTGCATGTCAGCCATACATGCACTGCAGAAGAAACTACTTGACTAAATTCTTTCCCTGTGTCATCGTTACAAGGATGTGTGTCAAAGAAATGATAAAAATTCTACAGTCCATCAGGTCCTATGAAATGAAATGAAGAAATTATACATCCAGGAATAGTTGGTTGTTTTAGGCATTCACAGAAGCATTAGCTGCTGCCTTTAACTCAGTGAGATGGTTTCTGCGTGCAGCACTGTGTTTTTCCATGTTCTTTTGCATTCGGTGCCACAAAATGAAAAAAGCTTCTAGCCCTAGTCTGAGACACAACAACAAAGGAAAAGTGTGAACTAGGGAATAATGTTAATGCATTAAATATAGAATTGTCTTAGGAAATACAGCAGGAAGAGGACTGAAGAGGCTGTCTGGTCCATCCCACTGCTTGACTCCATTTGAACATTCATAGTAGCCTGGCTAACTGGTAATTAAAATGCTCAAATTACAAAGCTTTTCTACAACCTCCACATCTAATCTGTTCAAATCTCAACTATCCTTTTTGTATAAAAGTTTTTCTTATACTTTGAAGTAAATCTCCCTTAATTCAGTTTTAAATAAATTAGAATAACCCACCAGTCTCTTAGTCTCTTGCAGAATTAGTGCTGCTATTTAGATTGTTGATGTGAAAGTATCCACATTGATGCTGTGAAAGAAAGGCTTAGCTCTTGTAATTTTTGACAAAAGACTTTTGTAGCAGAGTTGTAACAAGATCAAAAAAACCACCCAAAAAACCTACCAAAAAACAAAACAAACCAAACCAAAAAAAAAAACCAAAAAACAAAAAAAGAAAGGTAAAAAGGCGTGGCTTCTACCCTGTTGCAATTGGATCTCAGTTCTAAGCCTGGCATTCAAAGAAAGAGAGTTTATGTAACCATTCCACTTGTTTGTCTGTCACTCTGCTAAATTCAAAATGTTGTAAGGCAAAAAGGAAACACCTTGTAAGTAGAGCCAAGAATTTATTGTTGGTATTATTGAAATCTCAACAGGATGATCAAAGGAATTGCTATATCTAATAAATGCAGAAAAAAGGGAAAAAATAGTATTACTGCAAATAAGTCTGAGTAGTAATAATTGCTTAAAATTGTTATCCACACCCATCCACTGCCCTTCTGGGTCCTGGATCCATGGGTCCACTTTTTCTCACAAGGCAAGGAGAACGGTGTTGCAGAAAGTTCCTTAGCCCCACATTCTGTGCTGGGAGGAATTATGTTGATGGTGGGGTTTCTTCCCCTTTGCCAGGGAAGTATCAGGTTGATGTTTTTTCTTCACTCTGTGTTCACTTTAAGGTGTTTTCCTGTTTTCTGGCACAGATTGATGCCCTGTTCATTGTTAAGATCTGCGATATCATACTGCATCCAAATTTTATAAACAAACTGTTTTAGAGATATTGGTTTTTTTCCGTTGTTGTCTTTGCCCCTAAACCCAGGTTTTTGCCCTTAAAACTGGGTTTGTCTAGTTACATGTGTTCATTTCTTTAACCAAACACTGATGAATCATCTAAATCCTGGAGGTCTCCGGTGTTACCCTATGGCCTCTTTCTTACTAGTCCCATGCCTGTACTCCTCTATGCTGCCTCTTGTGTCCCCAATGCTATCATACCCTGCCTGTGCTGCTCTACCACTACAGCATTATGCTGGAAAGGGAAATATTTCACCCTACACAGAGAATTATTTGTTACTCTGTCTACAGAAAAGCTATAGTTTAGACAGAAAGATACGCAAAAATACAACTGATTGCACATAGCAACCCTTTCACATAGAAAAATTGCTATTACATCTAAACGAGCTGAAAGAAAAGTCCAGGCAAGCCAAGTTTAAACAAAGCCTGCTAAGCTGCAGTCCTGGGACCTTGAAAATCCAGCTCAATACTGTAGACTGTTACTAGCAATGTCAGTGATATATTGTTGGGGCTGCTGAGCTACAAGGACCTTCCCTTACTAGCTTTTGACTTTCAACCTTGAAGGTTAGAGCTTCAGAAACATGACAAGAGAATACCAAAAATATCCTGTGAGAAAAGAGTTATATAGGAGGCCCAAAAGTAAGTGTCCTCCTTATGCTGCCAGGTGACCACCCAGCCCACAGGTTCTTGCCAAGCATTCACTGCGTGCACAGCTCTGAACCAGCCTTTGGCTGAGCTGCACCAGAAGAAAACTGGTGCTTTGTGGAGGTGGCAGGACAGCTCGACAGAGCTGGAGTTAGGCCACTTCAGCTACTGAAACGAAAAGGGGACATAGAAAGTCAGATGCTTATCAACAGAACACCGGGCTATGATGGCTCTCTTTGCAAGTATGTGTAGTGTGAGATAGGGACTCAGACCACCTCCTGCCTGGAGAAACCAACAGCAGCTTTAAAAGTAATTCTTTACAGAGAATGTCTTTTACAGCTCTTTGTTGCTTGCCTCTGGAGTGGCTACATCAGCCATCCCAAACACAATTTAAGGAACTGATTACAGCAGTATCTGATTGCTTCATCATCATCAACATACATTTTTTTGTACATAATTCCAGTGATAGAGAAAAATGCTATTATTATGATTTTAAGAGTGGATATCTTAATCATAGCTCCTCACAGATATTGCAGGGATATAACTAGTGGCTGTTCTAAAGTAAATAAGTATCTAGAGACTTTTGATGTCATGTGGAAACTGAACCCAGATTCTACATCCCATGTAAAGAACTAAACCTCTTCTTCCCACACACACAGAGACCTCTCTCCTTATGTTCTTTTTATTTTCAGAGGAGCTGTACTTCTTGGACTTTCTCCTGTCCTTGACTGCTAGAGGAAGGAAATTTCACAGCTCCATACAAAGACAAATAAAAGTAGTGTCTGTTGAATCTAGTCTTGCGTTACAGACTTCATGAGATTTGGTTTCCTACATTCCAAATTTTTTTCACAAGATTGGAAAAAATCCTGGTGCAGTCAAGAAATCAGTTTGAATGACAGTAGAAGCTGTGGACACTTTGAGCCTTCCTCCAAAAATAGCAAGCTACTAATGAGTTGTTTCATGAGCAGCTGATTTAAGGAAATGTGATCTTTTGCAGATTTTTGCAACTTTTTTTTTGTAATTACTCAGCTCTTCCATGACACCGTTTTCTTGCCAATGTTCTGTCGTACTTCCAGTTTCTGCCACAAAGCTGCTGTCTAGCCACTGTCTGAGCATACATGCTGTGTTTAGCTCTAGTTTCACATGTGGATTGTTTAAAGACATATTTTGAGCTCATGATCTTATGTGTCTCATGCATAGTAGTCTTTCCTTCTACAACGGTATTCAATTTTTGTCTCTTTTGAAGCCACTGATTTTTCTTGTAATTTTTTTTTTTTTAAATCTTGCAAGTTCTTCATAGCTTTTAGGCCTCTTCTCCCTTATTTTTTGAAATTAGCTTGAAGTGATTATCAGAGTACTGCCACATGGACAGATGGACTGCCACATGGTAAAGTCTTACAAGCCTTATTTTCTGAAGCATGTAAGAAACAAGAGATGCTTAAAAAAACCCCAACCAAACACCACCACCCTCCCCCAAAAAAAAGAACATCTGTAAGGAAAGAACAGTAGATTTTCTATAGCTCTTCCTCTAGCACACCTTTGACTGTGTTGTAGAGAGAAAAATAATGTTTATAAACATAACTGGAACTAACCCTGAAAAAATTCAGTTCTGAATCCTCTTAAGCCTGCAGTGGTATTTCTAAAACTCAGTTGAACCATTAAGAAGCAAAATCTTTCCTAAAGTTGTAAACTCTCTTTTCCCTTATTCCCTCTGTCTCTCAAAGGATCATACCCTGGAGCAGATAAAAGTTACTCGATCTGGGACTTAAAATTCTTTGCTTCTTATATCCATTTTTACCATTTTTCAGTGCAATTTGCCATTTGTGTTTTATGAAGCTCTGAAACTTCACTATTTCAGCAAGTACAGGAAAATACTGACTTCATAAAATTCCCAGACTAGTACACAAAGAAACAGGAAAGGCCAATAAGATAGAAATGTGTTACCTAAAGGCAAGTCAGCATTTCAAAGACATTCTCTCTCTCTCTTCCTCATACACACATACTTTGATCATAAACTTGGACATCTGTAGACTGTGACTATGAAGAAACACCGTGATCTAAAGAATTTCAGCTTCCTGAGAGGCTAAATAATCATTATCATAAAAGACATCACAGTATATATGGCTACTGAGAGGATTGTTATATTCAAGTGCACAAGCACATTTTGCCAAAGCAAATTTTACAACTGAAAATCATAATTTTACACATTTGAAATTTTCTGCTAGGGAAGAAATGACTCATATCCAGACTGTCTTTATTTTCTAAAAGGAAAATGTTAATGTAATAATTTGCTTTGACTTTGTTGATCTGATTCAGAATATTTTTAATCTTGCTGAACTGCAATAATGCATTTAATTATGAGTCAATTTGAGAAAACAATTATAAAATACATGAATCAATTACATTGCTCTGTCAGCAATGTAATGGCCTGTGAGCTGCTATAGACTGTGTTTCCAGACCGGGTCTGTTGGCCAGGCTTTCTGGAGAATGCCAGCTAAAATGATGCTCACAGACATTGCTCTGAGTTGCATGATGCTCAGTAAAAGATGTAAATAAGCATCGGAAAAAGTGGAACATAGAACTTCCAGCTAAAATTCAGTTAAAAGAAACTACCAATATGGAGCAAGTAATTTTATTGTGTAACTGACTCAAAATTACAGGCTGATCCAATAACCAAAACAAGGCTTTTCTTTTTGCCTTTTCTTTCCCCCTTTTTTTTTTTTGCTTTTTTTTTTCTTCCTTGAAATGAAATAATACAGATTTTCCTGGACAGATATGCAATTAAGAGTAGTTATATCAGGCCACTGCTTTGTTTGGCATGACTGTTTAATAATCTAATTACTTAACTGTGCTATGTAAAGTTGCCTTTGATATTAGTTGCATCTATAACTGCATCCTAAATGATTTTCACAAACCTAAAAGGAGATGTCACCTGTCTGTCTGACATCACTAAAACAAAACAAAATTTAAAAAAAAATAGGCAAAAGATTAAAAAACAGAGAAGAGATTATTAGCAGTTAAATTTTCATGTAATAACTAAGAATTAGAAGGGGAAAATGTTACAGTGCAATTTGGATTGTGTGATGGATTTGATCTATGAAACTGATACTGTGTTATCTTCACCTGGAGTCTCAGTCTGAGATATTAAGTGAAATGAGTGTGTAATCACCACTGAAAATTAACCTAACTCAGTTCATACCCAGGCGTTTTACAGGTTCTGTGTGATGTCTGTGGACACTAGAGGGAAGCATGTCACTGAGCTACAGCACTTCGTGGTGCTAAAGAACAGCCCTGCACTCATAGAGTCCTTACTTTAATGGCAACATTAAAATTTTTCAGGGAGAAAACACAATTAGTGGACTAAGGGAATGAATGTAGGTTATGAGGCTTATTCTTCCTGTAATGGATATAAATGTACTCGAAAACTTCAGTTACTGTTACGGATCGTGGGCAACTAAGCAATTTATATATTAAACTAATCACAGGTAATGCTTATATGTCACGGTTTCATCTCTTCCTCCTTTCTCCTGCAATTGATGTTTCCTGATTTAGCATGTTCATCCTTTAGTAAAAGTAAAAGGAAAAATTCTTTAGGGTCTGATTCACTACCTTATGTAGTTTTTATTCCTGGCTTGACATGGTAAAGGAAAGTCTTGTCTAAAGAAGCTTTTTTTACTTTGTGCCAGCATTAATGACTATAACGTATTGGATCTCATGCACAATTCATGAGAGCTGATTTAGCATTAATGCAGGTGTATAGAATGGCTGAAGCCTTTCATCTGCTCTTCCTGATGGAGGCAAAATGCTGCAACAGTTTCTAAGCAGAAACTGGAGGAATGAATCAGGGAGATAAAATATATAATGTATATATAAATGTGGCTTTAAATGCATTGTAAATGATTTGTACATAGCAAGTGAAATACCCTTCTCTGGTGGCAGGGTAATCTTCTAGTCATGCTAGAATGCTAAGATACAAGGCTCGATTGCCATCCTGTTGGCAGCCCTCTGAAGAAAATTAAGACTTGATCCTTCTGCCATCAGAATTGTTGGTAGGCAATCATATGCACAATATGCTGCTTTAAATGCAATCAAAGAAATGTACTTTTGACTTAACTAGGTAAAACTCTTCAACTGATAATCACCTGCTGATTTATAAGTACTTGATAACTTCTCACTTCTCTAATTGATTTTCTTGTGATATATAGAAAGAAATTCCAGTAAAGTAAAATTTTTTTATCCCCATACTTATTCAGTGAAAATAGATTTTGGTCTGTTGGTTGCAGTTAACTTCACAGCTGATATAAAAATTGGTTTTCTCTTAAACTGATCTTATTATACAGTAATTTAATTTATAGGACTGAAATTATTTTTTTCCAAAATCAATATTGACATGCATTTACCATTTCTAAATGCTGCAAGCCTGTATAAAGCACTCAGTCACTATGTCCTGTTTAGTTTCTCATTTCAGATTTTTATCTTGTGCCCTGCTGTGGAAATATCTCATCAGGGAAAAGTAGATCTAAGCACTCAGAATTGGTAGGACTTATTTTGACTAGAAGAATAACTTTTAGTTGTTAATGTTGTATAGAATTCCATTCAGTAAAGAGGGCTCAGGGAAGATCTTACCAATGTGCATAAATACCCCAAGACAAAGTGTTAAGAAGATGGAGAAACCAGGCCCAGTGGCAGGAGCAGAGGTAATGGGCACTGACTGAAACTCAGAAGGTTCTCTCTGAACATCAGGAAACTTTTCCACTGTGAGTGTGACAGAGGAGGTTATGGAGTCTCCATCTGTGATGTATTTAGATAAGAAAAATGCACATTACTTTAAACTGTAAAATAAATCTATAATATTAGAGAATGTTAAATTTAATCACAAATAATGTGTGTTACCTAAAGGTAATTCAGCATTTCAAAGATAATTATTAATTCTGCCTTCTCAAATTTCACATAAAAGTGGTTTGAATGTTATTAAAATTTTCAGAAATGTTATACTCTATTTGGGATAAATTTTGAAACTTACTATGGTTTACTAGGGTATTTTCTCCAGACTCAAATTTTTATGACTTAATCTCCCAGACTACCATTTAGTCATTCCAGACTTTCCTGGTAGATAAAATTTAGAAGCTAATTCACCCATTAGTGTCTACAAAGTACTAGGCCACTGACTTCATAGAAAATTGCCTTTGATGCTGTCATTTATTTAAAAGGAGCAAAAGATTCACTTACCACCCATAAGCCACGTTACAGAAATTATTTCAAAGTTACCAGGTAACTTTTTTCTCTCTCTGGAGTATGCATTGATTTTTAGTTTGCCAACTGAGATTTAGTTTGCCAGCTAAGACTTTGCATGGTGCAGTAGGTGATGCTACAGTTCTCTGGAGGTCTGCAGAGCCTTCCAGTGAGCACAGATTTGTACAGAGAAGGGAGAAAGAGATAGAAGTTTCTCACAAGAGAAAACACTACTTATTGGAGGGTCTAGTGGATCCAGAGGATGATGACATTGTTACAGCAACATCTAGATGTATTTAATACACAAGACGTATATGCAGTGGTGGTCTGCTGTGGTAGATCTAACTTGATCCTCATGATCTATGTAAGTCCGACATACAGCAGGACATATTAATAACAGTACTGCCCTGATCATGACTTCCGTTATCTCTGCACCATTTTCCTGGGGAAAAAAAAAAAAAAGGATAGAGGTATGAAGGGACAAGATGATATAATCAAATTGTAATCAATTTGCATGTTCTGAGCAAATCCTGAAGTCTTTATTTCACATTATGGCTTCATTTCCTTCCTATTCATTTAGCTTCTTGTTGCATTTTACTGGTCTTCTACCTTTTATTTTCCTTTTGTAAAATAAGAATTTGGTCAACTAGGCACAAGCAGCTGTACTGTTGTTTGCTGTAACCATCATGACAGCCTGAAGGCAGCCTGGTCTGTTGTGAAAGGCTAAGAAGGAATTTACAGTGTGTTCTACAGCCAGGAGAGTAAAGAATTGTCTGAAATGTCAGGCTTTGGTTTATGCCCCAAACATTTTAGGAGACTGTGTCTCCCCGAATGTATGCTAACTCTTGGCCAGGAAAGAGTGTTATATTTCCCCACTGGTTGTTTGTCTTTCTCTTGATATCCTATGCATAAACCAAGCTTCTAGTTTGAGATTTCAAATTGAGATTGAAATGAATAACTGTTGCATATTTGATTCCTTCCAGTAACCTTTATAAGGTAAACAAATCAAGGAAATTAATTAAGGGAGTATCATTTCAACGCATGAAGACTGAAATTTCAAAGCCTAGATAACAGAGTAATAGTACTGGAGTTACATTAGGGATCACCCAGCTAAGGATCCTGAGACTGCATTGCAAGGCAGCGCTGTGCTCATATTATGCTGAGGAAAATTCTGTGGATAGCCTAAAATAGCTATCCAATAGTAGCTGTCTATTTTAGAGTTAACTGAATAGATCTCTAGGTTTCAGTAAATTTATCTGATTAGATCTGTATTGATTGTAATGGGACCTTAGTTTGCATGTAAACATCTAAATTTAGATGTTTAAATCTGTGAACTGTACTACTGAAGTTGACTATACTGTAATAAATGGACACTCAAGATAGCTTTAAACCCTCCGGCTTCAATAAGTCCAATCTAATTTCACAGCAATGTAGATTTTAGCTCAGAATAATATTCTGCCATGGAGGGTGACTACAGTATAGCCCATTTTGGAGACCTACAGTAATTTACTTTGGGTAATAAAAGTTTTAACATTGACTTAAATGGGATGTTATTTGGTAACCAAGCTGTTTGACAAGCTGTGCTGTGCAACTTTGTGATGCAAAAAGTATTTATTCCTTGTGCATTAGTGCTAGGGATATAGAAAGAATTCACCTGGTAAAATCCTAGGCACTTGATGAAAGATAGACATAATATAATGACAATATAATAAACTTTATTTCATTTTTTATTGCATAATATTGCTTAATTTTCTTGCATGGACGTTGAATTTGGAGGAGGTCATGCAGTGGCACATAGCTCATTACTGTGGCTGGCTTCTGTTAAATAATAACTTGCAATGCATTCAAATAGTCAAAGTTATACTTGCCTTAAATGTGCAACATTACAGTTACTGTCACAGCATATATTCTGCCACTGCATTTGGTTTGGTAACCTTTCTGAATAACTTCTCTTTATAATATTCTCTAGTAATAATTAGGAGAAGGCTCCAGTGAGACCTTATTTCATCCTTTTTATACTTAAAGAGGCTTATAAGAAAGATGGAGAGAGACATTTTACCAGGGTCTGTAGGGGGAATGTCTTTAAACTGAAAGAGGGTAGATTTAGATTACACATTAGGAAGAAACCCTTTACTCTGAGAGTGGTGAGGCACTGGAACAGGCTGCCCAGAGAAGCTGTGGGTGCCTCATCCCAGGAAGTGTTCAAGGCCAGGTTGGATGGGGCTCTGAGCAACCTGATCTCTGTGTCTTTGCCCGTGGAAGGGGGATTGGAATGACTGTGATTCTACATAATTGTTTATATTTGAATTCTAAATAATTAATAATGTAAGTTGTTTCAGTGATGCAAAACAGCAGGCAGTTTGCAAAAATTGACTAAACATCCCTTTGATATTTTCTCTGTAACAAAACTCCTTTCTCTTTTATTCAGGGACCTTGGACATGAATTTGGTTTTTCATTGGACTTATATAAGCAAAAGTATTCTTATAAGGTGTCACAGAAATTAAAAATAACCAGTTTACAGATGTCCTTCAGTGATCCTCAGTCAGTCCTTTTGCCTTTTGTATTTGCAACAACTAATTTCAAGTAACTCTCTTAAATTTAATAAAGATATTTTCTTTACTCTCTTGCAAACAAATTAAAAATAAACACTTATTAATCTCTTTAAGATATTATCTTAAAAGCAGCTTTTTTTGTTATTGTTTTATTTAGGACATCATTTACATTGACTTGGAATTGTCCAAATTTTACTCTCAGTAGATTCTTGTCTGTTCTATTACCACTGTTAGGCTCACACTATGCTCCCACAGCTCACGGGAGGGACCATAGATTGCCATGTTAGCAGGCAGTTATGCAAAATTCCTGCAGAATTCTGATACTAGGCAAACATGAGAGGCCAGGAGGAGTGTGCACAGAGCAGGGTGCCTCTGGGCTGGTGTCTGACCCTATCAGTTGCAACCTTGAATAGTATTCTGTCTCTTGAATTTTCAAATTTTCTGGACAGTATTAAAGTTATCAACTAGTAATTAGTGACTAAATTAAGCTTCTGTTAAAAAAAACACATTATGGTTCAGTCATAAAATCAGGACACTGAGACCTCCTTGGTCCATCATCTGTGTGGAAGACAGAGGCAAAGAATGCATTAAACACCTCTACCTTGTCTCTGTTGCTGTTTGAGGTGACCATGCCCATCCTGCAAGTCTAAAATGACCTCTGTTTTCCTCTATGGGTTTGGGTTTTGGTTTTGTGTTTTGCTTTTTTTGTTGTTGTTGTTTTTAATTAAATTTAGCAAGCCACTTCACAATGTACTTTTCCAAGAGTAAGTTTAAGCAGACTTTTTATATTATTCCTTTTGCTGTTATCCTCAGGTAACCTTCCCATGAAATTTATATTCACTGTTACCTCCCAAGTACAGCTGGGGATATACAGTGAGGCATGGAATTTTTCTTTTCTAACGCTGTAAGGAATAATTTGATGGCTTTTGTTTTTAAATCCCATAGCCTATTCACATTAGCTAGTAAGGAAAATTTTCTAACCTCAGATGATGCCAACAGTTAAAAAATCCATTAACTACCTGTATGGTGTTATACAAAGAGGCACATTTGATACTGAGGTTCTGTCCTGTTACATCCTGTAAGACATTATTGTTTAAAGACTATGCAAATATATAAATGTATATAAATATTGTATTTGTAAATGCAAATGTATATGCAAAACAGACAGAATGAGTGGCAGAGCACAGGTACAAAAAGATGAAAAGTGAGAGTCACTGTGAGTAAATATAGATGCCTCAAAGGTGCAGATATTGCCCAGTAGATGTCATCAATAGAGTAATGATGTCTAAAATAGCCTTCTTGATATTTTTTAAATGGCATTTAGACTTCCAGAGCCATACAGCAGGTTAGCAGGAAAACCAAGAGCAGGCTCTAGGAATAGGAATCACCTCATCTTCCTTAGGCATATGTAACAGATAGCTATTTCTGAACTTCCCTTTATATTCATGGTAGAGAAAGATAACTTTTTAGGATTCAGTCCATCAGCTGTATTTAAAATGCATATTTTAGAGTTAGAGGAATTCTGGTTTAGACTTTGTAGTCTATAGTGACTAGATTTTTACTGATGGAGACTCAGTGACTCAGATAAAGACCAGGCCCCTGCATTAGAATTCCACCCTAAATCTTTCGACTGAAGGAACTAAAGCTTTTTTCTCTGAACCATGAAATCATTCTGAGTAAGAAGATAAAAGAAATCTAAGTAACTGTTGTGCATTCCAGAATAAGTTCAGATAAACCTTTTCACTTAGTTAAGCCAAATATGCCTGCTTTGCGATTCTGGAGATACCTGACTCAACTGACTGTTCTCTATACTCATCTTCAGTGCTGTTATGTATTCTACCACCCTGTTATCCCAGACAAGGCACAATATTTCAGAGCAGACCATCACATGGCTACATTATTTACAGTCTCACATTTATCTTATTTGCATATAAACTACCCCAATAAAGCGGTGTCTAGTGAAGGAGGTCCCAAAATATCAGACATATGCATAGCTTCAGTTACTGACTTCTTATAAAACCCTTCCAACCAGAAAAAAGTTCCAAGGATTCTAAGTTGCAATTTGTATTCCTGTTATATTTAATAACTCTTTATATAATCCATATAGGTCAGGTTAAATGAATGCCTTGTTGCTACTTAGATGATTATGGGTTGCAATTCATTTAACGTGCCCAACGATTCATGTTTAATTTATTGACTTTAATGCTGTATGTGAGTGACCTATGCATGTGTAGTACCTTAAATGCATGCACACTGGCATACACAGCTCTCTGCAGTATTTTGCTTAAGTAATCAGCTAATCAGTGTGTTAGAGTTTGAGATATTGTGTGACTCTTTATGCCACTGTTTAATTTAATACTACTTGCAGTAATGAGCCTGTCTGGGCTGACTGGCTGCCTTTCAGGAGCTCCATGGCTTTTATGCCAGTGAAAATGGTTCAGTTCAGGAAGGACACTGAAGTGCTGGAGCAGGTCCAGAGAAGGGCAACAATGCTGGTGAAGGGACTGGAGAACAAGTCCTTTGAGGAGAGTCTGAGGGAGCTGGAGTTGTTTAGTCTGGAGAAGAGGAGGCTCAGGGGAGACCTTATTGCTCTGTACAGCCATCTGAGAGGAGGTTGTAGCCAGGTGGGAGTTGGTCTCTTCTCCCAGGTGTCCAGCAGCAGGCAAGAGGGCACAGGCTTAAGCTCTGCCAGGGGAGGTTCAGGTTAGATTTTAGGAAGAAATTTTTTACAGAGAGAGTAATCAGGAATTGGAACATGCTGCCCAGGGAAGTGGTTGATCCATTGTCCCTGGAGGTTTTTAAGGTGAGACTGGAGTGGCGCTTGGT
This sequence comes from Sclerurus mexicanus, assembly GCA_013396755.1. Taxonomy (NCBI): domain Eukaryota; kingdom Metazoa; phylum Chordata; class Aves; order Passeriformes; family Furnariidae; genus Sclerurus; species Sclerurus mexicanus. The sequence continues at coordinate 856,081 of VWZF01007822.1, forward strand.
GCCATGGTCTGGTAAGCACGATGGCTGGATCAAAGGTTGGACTTGATGATCTCAGAGGTCTTTTCCAACCCAGTTAATTCTGTGATCCTATGAAGTTGTGTGCAGTTCCATGATTTGTTATCTGGGCATCTGGAATGAGCCACTGACTTGTCTTTGCATCTCATTGTACTTTTTGTGTTGAGGAACTAATTAATAGGTGGCCTTTGTTTACAACTGAAGCTATGAATCTTTCTTCAATACCTGACAAGTCAAATGGCATTTACAAGTAATACCTTTTATTGAAGTGATCTTTCTGTATGATAAGGGTATACCTGTATAATTCCCTGAGGTATTTGTACTAAAGCTTTTCATTAATGTGAAGAGAGTGAAGACTGCCTCAGGGAAATTTGAGCTTTCTTGAAGTCCAGAAGTTTGGCAGACTTATATTGTTATGCTACCTATTAACCTATTCTGTTCCTGGTAAAATTTTTTCTTCCCTCTGTCTGCATGACCAAATTTTGCTTTTTGTGATTTTTTTATTATATGCATTTTCCTCAGTTTTAAGTAGTCCTCATAGTAGGATAACTGAGAAGGAGGACCTGTAATCAACTGTATCACTGTAATCAACTTTATTTCCAACTTCTTTTTGAAGAATCTCAGGAAAAAAGAGTCCAGAAACTACTTATCTGCCAGATTTTGTGTATGCCATGGGCTAAATATTTGGATTTTAAATGGTTAAATATAGTTCAGTTTTTTGCCAAATAGTTCCCAATATGCACTGTAGTGTCAACTGAGATATGCTAGTTTTTGTTTGCTGTTAACAAATAGATTCCAAATTCTTAAGGAGCAATGATAATTCCATACTCAGATTTACCCAACTTAATTGCACTAAATTATATCCTGTAGTGAGTCAGAAAATGTTATAGGCAAAGTAGGTGCCAACTGACTGTCAGAAAACCAAAAACTTTCAAATACAGGCTAGAGATATGCCTAGCAGAGGCATCTAGCAGAAAGATGCTAGATTGGAGTTTCATTTTTTAAAAAATGCAAATTTTATGCAAACACCTTCATTGCCCCAGTAAACATTTAGAACTTATCCTGGAGCTATCAACTTTATAAGAGAAAAAATTGCTGGCGTAGCAAACTTCTGCACTGAGTGCTGGTTTATTTCCAGCATCATCAGAGCAGTTGCATAGCAGAGGTAAAATGTCATAGTTCCACCACTGGAGTTATGGTTTAGATCAACTGATATGCCAAACCTCAGCTTGTATTTATTTCTATCCATTTGTTTTAGAAACATTTCAAATGTTTTACACATTCATCTAAAATCAAAGTGAGAGCAACATAAGCCTCTAACCAACCACCTACACATAATCCAAGCTTGAAATGATTTTCTGGTCTTTAGCTGTAATGATTTTAAGAGAAAAAGTTGGTTGCCTTCTAGAACAACCCTACATAATTAAAAAAAAACAAACAGAGGGTCTGTGGTCCTAACGTATAATGTATTTAAAAGATGAGAGGGTAACAGGCAATTTTAGGGTCACTAATGCTCTTATGGGACTTATCTTGGACATTAAGATTGAGAGTCAAATCAGAAGCATTTCCCTTTGAAAACTGTTTTTGATGCCATTGCACAATCTTGTTTATTTCTCTCAAGGAAAGACAGATTTATGGTGACATGTCTGCAGCACATGCCCCTTGTCCACCTTATGCAGATTTATTGTTGACTGTTCCCCTATAATGTCTTGCTGCCTCTCCAGTCATTCCCAGATTCCCAGATTTGGTTTCTGCAGATTTAGGGGTTTCATATAAATATAGGAAAGAATTTAGGCAAATCCTTATTACATACAATAACAGTTAGATACTAGATACTGAGGCAACTGACTCAGAAAACTCTGTAATTTCTTCACTATTTTTCCATGCTCTATGGACTACAATGTTGAGCTAATCAGTAATAACCGTAATGAATTTGCACTACTCTTATAAAAAGACTAACGTTAAAGGGCTTTTGGATGTGAAGCCTGCTACCTAAAATCTGAAATAAGTGGCTACATTTCAGTTGTGATGATCATTCCTCTTTTTGACCCTTGCAAAACATTTTATAGTCCTAGGTGGTAGATAATGATCTTAAAGATCTTTTCTGAACTAAATGTCTCCATGATTCTATGATTCTCTCTTCTTCCTGCAAGACTGAGAAATATGATAGTTCTGTAATGAATGTCATAATGCCTTATACCCCATATCCAGATGGTTCCCTAACAAGAAAGCAAGAGCAAGAATCCAGCACCTACCCAGGAACTAGGGTACTGAATTTCTTCCTGACCATCTGGGTAACATCACTTGCTGTTTTGTAGATGTTCTGTAGTGTCTAGGACAGGTTCCTTAATTAACTGACATTCTAGTTTACTTTTATAAAGTGAAGACAATAGTTGTAATGGTGCTGGGAAATAAATACATTACAGATTTTGTATGTCTCATCTCCTGTGGTAATGGAAGCAATATAATTTCCATAAAGGATCAATTTTTGCTTCATTTTGCAATAAGATTTACGACAAATCCATGGCTGAACCTTATCTTTAGAAATATCTTTGCAGCATATAGCACCAGTTTTTCTGCCAGCTCTTCTGAGAATCCTGGATTAGTTACATTCTTCCTGCATTGCAGTTAACGGAGAGTTTATTGTCTTAAATGCATCTTCTCTGGCAAAAAGGCTTCCAGTCTGAGCTTCTCGTCAGCAGCCTGCTGATTTCAGAAATGATATATTTCTATTGGTAGAAGAGATGCTCCTCTAATTGCCTTTTTTGATATTGTCAATATATATATTATATGTAGCCGTTAAATTACTCAGCAACTTTTAGTAATATATATCCTGTGAGATGTCACTTTCATTTCATGCTACAGAGCTTTTCTTTCTTCCTTTAACTCCATACAATAGCTTAGTTCCCTGCTCGCCTCTATGTGCTGAGGTTGTGCGATCAGAACAGTAGGTGCAATCAAACTCACAATTAGGCTGTGATTCACATTATGTAAAAGATTCATCATGCCAATTGATGTGAAATGACATGCGGTCTCTAGGCAGTGATTGCACGCGGCTTTAATCTCCACACACTGAACCCTCCACCTATGGTAGTTCAGCAAAGCTGAGTTGTAATCATTTTTGAACTAATGTCTTTTCATGATTTCATTATGAAGAGTATAACAATGAGGCCTTTTCCTGCTACTTCTTTTAAATGTCAGGATGTGCTGATTACTCAGGTAGTGTCCTGCATGCAGTTGCCCTTTTGGGTAGAAATGCTGAGAGACCAGTGGTTTTTACCATTTCTGGATTAGGTGTTTTACTGAAGACAAATGTCATTTTTTTTTACTTTAGCCTAACATTCCTTTTCCCCTTCTTTGCTCACTGGGTCAATCACCTGGAAACAAGTACATACTGGCTTCTTTTAGGAGCTCAATCCAAAAAGTAGGCATTTTTATAATTTCTAGAATAAACAAGGATCTTAGCTGACTCTTCAGGAAGAGTGACTCCTGGCTATAGTCTGCACCTCTATGTAGTTTATTGCAGATATTGAAAGTTAGACTCATCATATGGGTATCTGAAAATGATGGCAAGTGTCACGCCAGATCTCTGACCAGAGCAGTGAGTGACCAGGGTGTGTGTGTGTATCAAAAGTGAAATGTTGAGGAAAAAGGTAACTCCTCATAATGGTTGCTGATTGGAAGCTGCAGTGACTGCACGGGCAGGGGTTTTTCGGTCTTGAATTCTAAGTAGAAGTGAATTTATCTTAAATGTCTGTGAATGACAAGGAATACATAGATGTTAATGTGCATGACTAAACTCTCTTACAAAGAACTGAGTGTGACTGAGTGGTACTCATTTTTCATTTGTGAATAACTTATCTAGATGAAAAATCATTTGAGACATGCATATCAAAATAAAAAATCAGAAATATGTAAATTGTTATGTCTTTGCTCAATAATTGAAAACATTCATTTCCAGAACTGTAAAAAATTAGACTTTGGCTATTTTGGAATTCACACTGCGTCCTGTTTCATTCAGCAGGAAATGCAGATGATTAAGGAACAGGCATAAGTTCTAGTCATTGACTTCTGATGGAATACTTTGAACCTATTTGTGTTCAGAGGTCTTTTAATTAACTGCTTTTTCTACAATATCAAAGAGAACTGGAACGAAAACCCACTGAAAGCAGGAGATCAGATAAAGCTTAAACAAAAAATATTATGTTCTGTAGTTGAAAATCTCATTTTTCTATTCACGCACATGCTGTAGCACAAAAGCTATGTTCCTCAAGCTGAGTTATGACCCCATGAAAGATATTCCAGAGTCTTCCTGAAGTCCAATAGGGACTTTGTTGCTACTGCTGTTTCTAACACTGCTGAAAACTGTTTAGCTGTAGTAAATATGGAGGTCATTCTAAAACTAAAATGCAGATGAATTTTTCAAGAGAGAAAATTGTAGTTGGTTTTGGGTTTGTTTGTTTTTTTCTTTTCCAGATGCAAATTTTGTGTTTGTATAATATATTTTGCAACGGATGAAAACCTCTGTCTGATGCAGGTATGTATTCCATTCCACATTCTTGAGATTTGATTCCAGTTTGTGCACTACTAGGCAAGCCTCTCAAGTCATGGCACACCAAAGATGTCTTTATATGTAGCCGCTCTGAAATTCTTTGTACAGAAAAGCAGTGCGTGTGCTATACAGCCAAGTAGATTGACTCAGAAAAGTCAAATCATCTTGTTCATCTTCAGGAAAATTGTTGACTCAGTTGTTAAAACTCCCACCTAAAATAGGTGATGTCTATACTTTACATTTTGTCTTTTAGTCATAGAATCATAGAATATTTTGGGTTGGAAGGGATTTTAAAGATCACCTAGTTCCGACCCCTGCATTGCAGACAAGGAAGGCCGCCCACTGGATTGTGTCACCCCGGGCTCCATCAAATCCAGCTTTGAACACTCCAGGGAGGGAAACATTTTAACAAAGACAGCAGACTGGGTGTTGCCTGAATTTTGACCCCCATTGACATGGGGGAGGGAGGGGTGGCGGGGGTTGAGCTCACAGAAAATAAGCTCATCTGTCCTGGGGGCAATCTTATGATCCAGTTCAGAAAAACACTTAGTCACAAGCTCAACTTCAGCATTAGATGTGACTAATGAAATCTATGAAACTGGTCTGGTAGCAAGCACCAAAGTGTTAGGAGCACAAAGAAGGTGAGCAGAAAGATAAAAGGAATAATTTTGAAGAACTTCACTGGTGTTTGGAGAGTGATCCTCAGAAACCCCCAGTATTTCCCTGCTGCAGAATTTCTGGTTTGGCCTCATCAATGCTGCACAATGCTACATAAAATATCTGTATTATACCTCCTGCTGTGAGCCAAAAGTAGCATAGCTTCATGAGCTCAGTGCTGCTCCCAGGCTTATAGGTTTCCTTTTCCAATTCTGGTCTTCAGTAAGGGAGAGAATAGGATAACTACTGACATAGACAGACTATGGAGAGACCACTCAATCTATTTAACAAATGTAGATATTTCACTGGTAACATTTAAATGGCCAAAACCTATCCCAAAGGCCATTTACACAAAAATGTTCAGCTGGCCATTTGATTTTGATAGATGTAATTTTTTTTTCCTAAATGAGCTTGCCGTTCATTATAATATGTTGGTGGTAACAGTGTTGAGGGCCATGTGCCAGCTCTCCTGTGTTGCTCCTGATGGAACGGTGGAATTCTGGCTATGTTCAGGTTGTTTCCAGCTAAGACTGCAGATGTTGATTTTGCTCTTCTACTCACCAAGCAATAGGCATGTTCAATTATCCCTATCACTAGCTACAATCTTTATGCACCTGTAATTTATTTCTTAAAACAAATCTACAAGTGGAAATTGAGATTGGAGCGTAATGTCTCAGATGTGAACATGTAACATCAATTATTACATTCCTATCTCTGTCTACCTGTAATTTGCTCTTTCTTCTTTCTCTCTGTTGATTCATAGTGTTGCACCATCATTTTGCAAGGGTCTGTCTGTAGACATATACCAAGAAATGAACTTTTCTTTACATTCCTTCAGTGAGAATTTAGAAATGTACATTTAGAAATTTAATTTTACATTTAGAAATGCTGTAATTCCCAAAGGGTCTGTGTAGAAGAATAACACCTTCAGAGATTTGCCACAGCTCAATAGGATACTTTCACCAAGCTCTGTCTCTAACCCTGGCAGGTCAGTGGAGCACTTCATCTGGTGGCATGGGACTCCATGGGGAGTCACTTGCAGTTGAATCCAAACAGCACGTGGATCTTAGATAGTGACACTTGTTGAATTTGGAGTATGATCTCCAGCAGTTGGAGTTTCAGGATTTGTGCTATGGCCCTGAGTGCAACAGCAGTCCCCACTCCTCACAGTTTAGCTGACAAGGTAATTCTTTAAGGCCTTCTCAGGAACTTGGATCAGACTGTTGTGAAATGAGCTGTGTGAGAAATAGCTGTAAGGAGTCTCATCTGGGATCCTCACCCATGCAACACCTGCCCTTGGCTCAGGAGCTGCATTTAAGTTCAGGCTCAGCTGTTGCTTGGGCTGTGCTGTAGGTATGTCTGTGCCTGATTGCTGATCCTGACCTTACCTTGCTGACTTGCCTTCCCCTGGCTGTAGGCCTTCCTCATCCCTAAGCACTTGCCTGGAGATCCCGGGACTGGTTTTAAAAGAGAATATTTGCTACTAATTTCACATAACATTACCAGTGGAAACAGAGATGAAGAAAGTACTACAATATGACAGCAGGTAAAGCACAGAGAAAAGATAACAGTAGAAGAAGGAAAAATGAAAACAATTAAGGAAAATGAATGAAAAAACCCAAGAAAATTCTAATTGCAATAGCTTACTTAGGGCAGGTTTAGTAGTGTTGCAAACTCCTGGCGGAGCCTTGTTCATATAAAATAGCTTCATAGGAATGCATTTCCTAACAGCTGCACCCGGCTGAGACGCAGCAATCCCTATAAATGTGCTGAGATTCATGGGAAATTTCTGCATTCTACATCTTAATGTTGGAATATTTAGGTTTTCAGGGTTTTTTTGCCAGTGTTGAAAAATTTCTCCTGAATTAGTCTACTCCTTCCAGAGGTGAGATGAAGCTCTGTAAACAGAAAATAACAGGTTTTTTTTTTTCTCAAGAATATGTTGATGCTATTTGTGAAAAAACCTAGACAACACAAACAAACAAGCAATCAAACAAAACCCCACACAAAGCACCTCAAAAAAGGCCTAATCTTTTGTAGGAAAATAATACTTTTTTACATTTGCCTCCAGCTGGAATGAGAGAAATTTTTCTACCATCTTATTACGGTTTTTATAATGTCAAATGAAGAGAGGGAATATTGGCTTTGTTTTGTCAAAGTGTTAATATTATGCATTATCCATACGTCTTTCTCTAAAATAAAGTAGGTCATAAATTTATTTCCATTGTGCCGGTGCAATTCCTGAGTGTGATGAGTGAATGAAAGTTAGAGGAAGATGTTTGGAAAGGAGGATTCCATTTGATTTGTGGGCACGACATCACAAATCTGTCTGTGCTTTGCACTTTATTCTGAACAGTGTCTAAATACTGAAATAAACTAAATGAGCATTTAAAAAGAGCATGTGGCAATTGCTTACTGAAGTTGCAAACTCAGTGTTCTGCAGACTGACAAGGGTTAGAAAACTCAAACAAGCAAACAGAATCCAAATATTTTGTTAATGAACAATTCAAAATCTTAAACATTGGTTGTGTATCACTCTTGCTTTCCTCATTTTCTTATGGCCTACATTTAGTTTTTCAATTTAGCCATCCTTCAGCCTTTACATTTAATTTTATGAGTTTCTAGTGATGGTTTTAAATTCATACACTTTACTTGACCAAATTTTGAAACTAAGTCCAGACCAATGGTGGTCCATATTCAACCACTCACTTTAAGTTTATATTTAGATACAGTTCTGTGTGTTTCACCAGTGGCAATTTCTGCTGTATGTACACAAAACTGCAGTCTGAGCTGTGCATAAATAACTAATCAACCGTGCAGAAAGCACAGAGTACAGTGTAGACAGGTTCTCTGGATCCAGTCTGGGGAAGGAATGAGAGGGATTTTTTTTTTTTCCTGAAGAATAAATAGTATTTTCTCTCAAAATATTATTATGTGTCTTCTTATGTCTATAGCTGCACTTAACCTTTTGGGGAGAGAGATATTTTAAAACTTGCTTTTGGGGCTATGGTAAAAGACCTGTAAAGAATTTTGTTTCTGTTTTTCAACTCAGCTGTCTGCAGGTTACGTCTCTGTAAGATCTGGAGGAAGGAGTATGGCTGTGTGCCTCAGGCCCTTTCCACTCTTGGCATCACAGAGCGTTGGTCAAGGTGGGATTGAACAAAGGCTTCTGACTTTGCGTGAGAGCTCCTGCAGCTCAGACTTGTATTTTCTTCTGACGACTCTGCAATTAGGACAGTGTCCTCCAGGATACCTGTGGAATAGGCACAGGTGGTGATTTCTTAAACTGTTGCAACAAGAGTCACTTGAGTTCATCTTCTGTGGTATTAAATATTAATTATATACATATACACACAGAGATGTGTACACAGACTTAATTCATCCCTTGTGTAATGCTGTATGTTTAAAAGACCAAGAAGCAGTGTTGGTTTTCTGTTTCTAGTAAATGAGTGACTGTCTTAGACAGATATTTTGTATGTTGTAATAGAATCAAATATTGTTTCTAGTTGTGCCATATTTTATTTCATTCGGATATTCGTTTGCAAGAAAGAATTTAGACTGATGTCATGCCAATTTTATATATATATATATTCAAAACTTCTGTGAATAAATCAGGCAGCTAGCTCAAAAAAATGTGTCCACCTACGGCTAAGCAAATATTGTGTATAACAATACTTATTACCGTGTGTATGCCTGCCATGGGTATGGGTGCTTTCAAGGAAAAAAAAATCTGAACTTTTATGATATAAGTAGCAGCTAGATAGAGTATTACTATGACCTTCTGATGCCTTTATCTGTTTTATTTTTTCATCAAAGCAGTTCTTTTCAGGACAATTGAATTCATGTAATTATTTTAGTAAGATATTTTCATGTTACTATCCATACTGTATAGTTTTGAAAAGGAATATTATGTTTTAAGTGTCATGAAAAAGCATGAATGCTTTATAAACAAAAGAGGGGAAAGAGATTTTCTTCTTTTCCTTGTTTAATAAGAATTGTACCGCATAATTAAAAAAAAATGATAATAGCAGATTTATTGTTATTGCTGTCTTCCACATGCCACAGACATTACTGAACTGCTCTCTCAGCTCTTTTTTCTATTTGAAGAGCTGAGATAGAACAATTTGCTTTTTAATTTTTTTAAAAAATGGTTTCATCATGATATGATACTGCACAACATCCAAACCACTTTTTGATTGAACACTTGCTTTTCATCAATGAGTCGCTTAAATTTTTTCCATTATTTTATATTTTTATTTGAATATTTAAAATATTTTTTAAGTCTTTGAGTAAATGAGAGGCTGATAAAACTGCTGACAGATAAGCAGAAGGAAGACAAGACCTGCTACTGGGTCCTGACAGTGCTGTTCTGGTTCTGTCCCATCCTCCAACTCTGGCTCTGCCAGTCCTGGGTCTCTCTTATGCTGACCATTTCTGATTGCATGGAGGAATCTCCTGCAAAAAATAAGTACAGAGATAAACTATTTAACTGTTATAGTGCCAATTCTTTCAGTTTTTAGTGCTGTGTTATGATGTATCAACAAATACAGGATTGATAAGATTTCTGAACTCTGAGCCTGCCCTGTACCATTGTGTGTTGTTGTTTTCCCTATAAAAGCTTCCCTAGGAAGCAGCTAGTTAGTACATGAAGTTTTCTTGACAGTGTCACATGAAGAGAAAGTTCCTTCTCTAGTGTGTCCTCCCTGACATTCCTGTTTCATGAACTGGTTGTTGCACCTGAATAAGTAAAACTGTGAATGCTACTTGCGAGTGTAGCCTACCTGATGCTGTGCTCTGCCACATGGTCATAACAATCCACAGCTCACCGGCTCTTCTTTCATTCCATGACACAGACATTTCCTTAGTAAATACCATTCATGTTCGTGAAACTCCATTGGTCAATTGGGATTCTATAATAATGATTCAAAAGAGACTAGTATTAGTCTCCCCACTGGTGGGGATTTACCCCTGGAAAAGAATTAAATAGAACTTCCAAGCCCTCTTCATAAAATAGATGACCAAAGAGAGAGTTTGGAGGTTAAATCTGGGTAGCTTGAGAAATAAGGATTGAAGAAGGAAGGAAAACAAAAGAGAAGGAGTTAAAATTTAATCCAGTCTCCCTAAAACGATGGTCATAGTCCTCTGTCAGTCACAGGCCCAATAAAAGTAGATAGTTTTTGACCCTGATGGTCAAGTTTTTGGAAACGCAAGGAGCCAGTTACCATGAACACCAGTGCTTTTAAATATCTGTTTTCCTTCAAAACATTTTTTTTTTCTGGAACAGTTCATTTAATGAACTACTTGGTGTTCAAATATCAGATTGTAGAAAGCTTTGCTTTACTCCTCAGACTGGTTGGGTCACAGGGCTCTGAGTCTCATGCCATTTTCCACTTGTTCATGATGGTAAGACTGTCAGGACAACTAAGATAAAGATTTTAACTATGTAGTTTTTCAAACAGAATAAATACTTTTGCAAAATATTAATCTTTACTATTTTTCTTAGCCTGGCCTCTTGCTCTTATTTATCTTCATTTTCCTTGTTGACAGAGCTTTGTCACTTAGAAGCATGGAATAAATGAAATTGTTTACTATCATCCAATCAAGAAATTGAAGCTTATACTAAGTATGAAGATAACTGAAGTCCTCCTGTCAAGCCTGCCTCATTGTTAATATGGACAAGGTAACCTAATATTGAATGAAGAGACTAATACTATCCTAGTAGTGGTGGACATCACTTGAACAAAACAACTTTTGCTGTATTTTCTGTTTGGTTGCACAAGTCAAGAAGGTTGCACAAGGTAGTTTATCATCAAGTTGGTTTCCCTGGTGAAATCCATCTGCCACCTTTGATTATAACTCCACGTCTCAAGTGGCAATTTAGCCCAGGGGTCTTTGAAATACTTTGTGTTGTACTTTCCCCTTCTAGCAAAAAGGGACAGTACTTGACTTGCAACGATTTAGCAGTTTACTGGCCTTATTATACTTTGTGGTGGTCGCCTGCTTAGTGTATTTTGGGATATGCACCTATTATGTGCTACCAAAAATACACATTTTGCACCCAATGGCTGGAAATTCAGGAAATAAAATGTGAAGAGAGGTTTGCTTAGACTTTCATTGAATAGATGAAAGAATGTAGTGTGGTTGCAAGACTTTAACACACTTCCTAAGAAGCAATTTTTATGTAGTTCTTGGTTTTTACAAACTATTGTGATCTGATAAATTTCCCAGAGTAGGGATTTTTTTTCTCTCTTTTTTTTTTTTTCCCTGTTCACTAGACAGATACATCAACAAACAGTAGGAGGTCTGACTCATCTCCACTGATAATAGCATGCAGGATAATTTTACCATGTGACTCACTTTCTTCTTTAACTCTAAGAGACATTTGAAAAAAGAGTGGCATTAATTTAAATAGATTTCCCATAAACAGGATTTACTAAAAAAAAAAATAAATAAAATCCTTGCTTTTATCTCAACTTTCAAAAGTACAGGAAAGAAAAAGTCTACTATAATGTTCCAGCATTTTAAAATGTTATTGAGGAATGAAAATATTCTCTTAGTGAGTAAATGGAACATATTTGGGGAAATGTATTTGCAGTGCAAAATTTTTCCCTCTGTGCACGTCACTGCTTTCTTAGCCTGTCAAGGGAAAATAATGCTTTTTGCTACCTCCTGCTCTTTTATAGCTAGACCCTCATCTAACCTTGACCAAGGTCATGGCAGAATGAATTGATAAGACATAGTTCATTTAGGATTAAATAACAGGACTGACATAGCCTAGAGGGTTGGAAGGGACTAATGGGAAGTTTATCAGCACTTCTTTGGGGAAAAAACAATGTGACTTGGATTAGTTGTTTCCTATGTAGAACATTATAAACCTGTGAAAGCCTGATTCTCATTTTTCACTCCTCATTTTGAACAACACCAACATTCTAAGAACTTTTTATGATCCAGTTTTGTACCTACTATTTCAACAATATTTTACTGTTAGCCATAAGTAATAATTTCTTCCCTCTTCCCTTTTCACTGGCTCTGAGAGTGCTTTATTTATCTTCCAGGATTTCCTTTGGCTTGCATGTATGCTTTTGCTGACACACCTAGAACTGTGCTACCGTTTAGCTTAAATTTTTAAATACAGGTAAGAAAAAGAAGGGACCTGTGTTGGAGGTTGCCATCACTTCCAAATTCTAGACAACTATGTTTTGAAAGTAGGTCCTTTTAAAAAATTTTACCTAGCACATCCTTACTGTAGCAAATGGCACCCTATGTTTCATTATATGATGGAGGTGACTTGTAAGCCTCCAGTCTAAAAGTCTTGACTAAGAATTTTCTCAGATCTTAGAAGACAAAAAGTATTATCTTTTGTCTTCTGGGCTGTAAAAGTTGCAGTGTTATGCAATTATTTCTCCAAGATAATTTTAATTGGCTTTTATGGTAGCGTATCGACACCAAGAGCCAGGGGAATACACCATAACAGTATATGTTAATTTTGTCTTCTATGCACTGCCCATTATATGATGATTTTAAAGGATATATTATAAACTATGGCACTTATTTTAGAAACATCACACCTGTTAATCAATTTAATAAAACTCACTTATCCACTGTAAATTTCTATGAACAGGATGTTTTTAACAAGCAGTCTTAGAAATACTTCTGCCTTTATCCATTATTTAGATTGCAATTTCAATACATGGCAACAAAACTGTTCTCTAACAATCTGTGAAATTAAGAACGTGTTTTTTCTGGTGGACTTTTCAGCAGAAAGATGTAATTCCTATTGAGCTTATTAGGAACACTTCCTTTATTCTTATTAAGAGTAGAACTGCAACATGAAAGAATGTACTGTTGTAGAGGGAACTGCCTGTATAACATGTTTGTAATAAACTGTAATGTAAGATTCATTTTAATGATTCTCATGATTTTATTATAATAATCCTTAGCTTTGACACAGGTATCTTTTGCAACCTCAAAAAAATCTTTCAAACTGCCTACTTTATTCCCTTGTCTATAAAATGGAGGAAACAGTTCCTTTGTCCCAAATTTATAGCATCTTGTTTATTAACACTATGTTCTCTGAGTCCTTGACGTGTTTGTACAGGACCTGGAGCAATGGAGGTTCACTGATAATTATTGTTTCCACACACATTCATAACTGTAATATTTAAGAGAAGCAACAGGCCTGTTCTCTAGGCTAGATGGCATTTCAGTAGAGTAACTCCTTTTCTTACATGCCTATCATATAACTAAAAATGATGAGCCTTTCCAAATACAGCTTTCAGTAGGTTAGCTCTGCTAAGATCCTCACAAGTCCTTCCACAGACAATCTATCTCCTTCATTTAATTTTCCAGACATGTACATTCTATGGTGATGAACTCATAACCAAGATTAAATGACTTGAGCTTGACTGAATAAAATCACAATTCTACCTTTTCTAGGAACTCCAGGGCTCCTAGGATTTCTGCACACTCAGTTTTCATTAATTCTAATTTTGCAGTTCCTGTTAATGCAGTTTTGCTGACCACTTCCAAAAGAACTTGATCACTCACCTACTTCTTTATTTTCTGTCATGGTATTTGTCACGGAACTGTACTTGATAACATAAAGTAAATCTTTAGTGCCTTTTCCTTCTTCTGGTAACCTACAAATGGCTTAGGTGAGCATGTAGGATGTATATTGTGATTGATCTTTCATAGATCTTACAGTGTAATCTTTGCAACATAAATATAGAGGAGAATATATGCTGGTGAGTAATTCTCTGTTAGGGTCAACGTAACAATGTGTTTTGGCTGATCTAACAGCTTGCTCCTTTACTAGAGCCTGGCTACTGCCCTCTCCTCTACTCTTAGGCACAGGCTTCCACTTCCTCCCTTGCACCATTCCTGGTACTTATCAAGTTCCTAGAGATGTTGAGTTTGCACACTAAGCCAGCAGAAAAACAACACATAGAAATATAAAAATAATAATTTTGAAGTATCTGCTTATTGAGAAAGCAGGCAAATGGTTGCACTAAGGAGTGGTGAGCTATTAGATCACCTCAGTAATACCATGAATACCTTTAGAAAATCCTGACATAGATTTTCTTCATTATTTTTCAGGCAAGAATAGGAGGGACACCCTCACCCATAGGATGTAGTTATGGCCACAACACTAAAACCATTATCTTCAGTTTATTTGAAGTCTCACCCCAAAGGCTGGCAAGTGATATTATAAAAATAATTCTTTCAATTCAAGTGATTGCCCACTATCAAGCTGTTATGTGGCTGTGAGTAAAATACATGTTTTTTGCTTTTTCTCAGTGTCTTTTACATTTACATTTATCATAGTGGATTACATAGTGGATTTACATTTATCAATGTAATAACTTTAACTGTTCTTTTTGGAACAGGTATAAGCTCCAATAGAAGGGAAATTATTTTCTTCACTCTAACAAGTCTTGAACTAGATTTAAATTTTTCCAGACATTTATTATTTGTCATAAATATAACAAGTTCCTAATTCAACAAAAATTAACAGTATGTTTTAAGTTTCTGTTGCTCATAAGAGTCTAGTATTTAGTTATCTGTTATGATGTTTTTTTCAAAAGAAAAAAAAATTAGGCAGCAGCTTGAATGCTTTGTAAAATATGGCCTATCCACCACAATCAAGTAAAATTAATGCACCAACTGTTTCTCCTAAAGAATGCTTTGCTAGACACTGAAATGGAGTTTTAGTCAGAGTTCAAAAATATTCACCCTTCTAATCTTGCTCTGTAAAATACTTTCTCAGTGACCTGCCAATTAGTGATGAAAGCTGAAGTTCTTTATGAGTCAGTGAGAAGGAAAAAGAAATAATAGCAAGTTTGCTCTCATATTTTAAATCTTAAAAAGAGTACTAATTTTTAAATCTAAATCTCTGATGATTTCAGTGGACATTTTACTAAAAATCCCTTGACATTCTGCAATTTTGACCAGTGTTTCTGAGGCGTGTTAGTGATTCATCTGAACAAACAAATGGGATGAATTCTGATAGGGAAACTAATGCATAGAATGTAAAAAATACCATGTTTTTTTCTAATTCTTATGAAACAGAAATGAATATATGTGTAGTATAAAATGAAAAGAGTAAAACAGTATATCTCTGGGAGGGTTTCTCCCTGATTAGCTGGAAAGAACTCATATTGTGTATTGTTTGTTTTCTTGAGGAAGCTAAACCTAAATAAGAGGTTATTTTATTGATTAAGATGTGTGTGTAAAAAGCTCCTAATATTTTTAAAAATAATTTTGTTTATCTATTTTGTTTATAAAAGGTAACAAAAGGTTGGAAAATTTATCTCTGCTATCTTTAGAGTTAGCAAAATAAATGTCGTGGGGAGTTGTAATGCTTCTTACTTCCATCAGAGGGTACTATAAACATGCCTAAAACTTCACATTTTTTTGTCTTCACCTGCAAAGAAGTGGATGTTTCTTTCTGTTTGAAATTTCCAGATCATTTTCAGTGTTTATAAATTCTGCGTACTATCAGATATATTTGCCTTTCTGAAAACATGAGTAGTTTATGTAGCCTCATTAAAAACATTTGAAAACAAGTTTAGCTAATGTTCTGTTTTCCTTGTAAACATTCACTGGATATTCCATTTTAAAAATGAGTCTTGTTCCAAAACTTCTGTATATAAAATGCCAGTGTGGAAGGAGGTGAAAAACCTTGCTTATGTAATGAACGTAGGACACATTCTGGCAGTCAAAACATGCTTTCTGTCTCTGTGGATACAGAAAGCAATTCTGTCAGCAGAGACAGAGCTTGAGAACCTGAAGCAGTGTACTTAGTGTGCCCTGTGCAAGCTGGTTTTATAGCAAAGAGCAGCCACCTGCCGGTGTCTGGCTGCTCTTGAGACTGATGCTCTCTGCGATGTGAGCCACTGGCCTCTGTCAGCTCCTCCTGCACGGGCACTGTGCTCCTCCATGGAGTAGGGTTCTCGTGGCTTCCCAGCGTTGTTTGGGGTCCATCACCTGGGTTGCTCATCTTTGTACACATTTTCACATTGTTTTCACAATGGCTTTTTATTCATGTGACTCCTTGAGACCAGGTGCTTCTCCAGGTGGACTGTGGTGGTCTGTACACCAAAAGCATTATGGATGTGCAAGGAGAATGTATTTAACATTTTTTCCCCTCTCTTTCTTCAGTGAAAAACTTGGTTCTGTTTGTGCTTTGTCATCCACACACAAAGTAGCAGTGGTGCCACAGATGGCCACAAGTGGCCACAAATAAGAAATCAGAAGCGAGCAGTTCATGAGCAATTTGTGGGGAGAAGTGTGTTGGCAGGGCCCATTTCCAAGCAGGGCAGGGCTGTGGAAAGTGGAGTCCCATGACAGGGGCTGAGCTCTGAGGGGCTGGAATGAGCCCTGACAATCGACAGCAAAGTAATTCATAGTTTCTGGTACAGAAAGGCTGGGGGCAAAACAGGCTGGTAGCTTGAGGAAGTGTATTTGAGATGACCAGTGCAGATACAAACTCAGATCTTCTGTCATCTGCAGCCTTCCTGCTCTTCTTCTTGGGCAGCACTGTCGACTCTGGCTGGGTTCTGTTGGCAGCTTGCAGACAGGCAGATGCTCAGTAGTAAATTTTAAAACTGAATATTAGAACACATAACTACACATGACTATTCACATGGTAAGAACTCAGTTTGTTTATTTAGAGTCGTTAATGAGAAAATGTTAACTTTTCATGAGAAGAACCTGGGTGAAGCAGTCTGTCCATATTATTATAATTTTGTGGCAAAACTGATACTGTTTGTTCTTCCACAATGAACATAAAATGAGAGTAAATTCTGGGTTTATGTGCTGACAAGTTGAACAGAGCAGTCTTCTGCCCACTCTTGGATGAAATAAAATCTGCACCCAGATGTGATTTTGCATCAAAAAACACCCCCAGGGTTAAAGAAACATTGTCTGTATATCAAACCTACAGACTGCAACATAAATATTCTGATAACACTGTGTTCTGCTAATAGAATCATAAAATATGCCGAGTTGGAAGGGACCCATCAGAATCATTGAGTCCCAATCCGGGCCCTGTGCAGGACAACCCACAAATAACAGCATCACAATGGGATTATTTGTAGGGTAAGATGTTGTTTGGCTTATGGGTAGTGAAACTGGCACATAGAAATCAAACTATAATTGCATGGTTCATGAAAAACACAAAACTTCTTGGTTAGGTTATGGAAAACAAATTCTATCAGACAAGAAATATCTCAGCAGGAAGTAGTGATTCTTATTTTGTTCACATTTTAAAATCATACATTCAGTTCTTGTTTTCATGAGGTTGACATAAACTACTTGTGATTTATGCATAACCAGCTTAACAAGCTTATAGTATCTTCTTCAAGCAAAACTGAAGCTTATACACCTCTACAGGTGATATAAGGGTAAGTTCATTTTAGAACTCATTTTTGTGCATATATAGCTACCATGAATTTGGGAGAGGGGCTCTGAAATAAGCTTAGCCTTATATCAACTGGGTGCTTCCCACTTCCTGTATACCTGAGTATTGAATTAGAAGAGAGCCTGCTTCCACACACCAGAAAACCTAAAAGTTATGCAACATGTATAAAACATTCTCTTTCAATATGTAATCTATGTGTGTACCAAAGCATATATATCTATATGCAATTTTGTAAATGTAAATAATATGCAATGTTGTGCATTTTTTTAAATGTAGGTAAAACCACTAACTTTACTGAAGCCATTCTTGGCAATGACTAACAAAATGTAAGCAAAGTCAGAATCTGGTTCATTCAATTAAAAAAAAAAAAAGTCTGACTATTTTTGCTTACTTTAGATTTTTAAACTGCAGAGAGAAAGGATAAAGTAGTGTAAAGACCAACCAGTCTTGATATGTGAGCACTGGAGGGATTGGCACTGAGTGTTTCTTTAACCTTCATATCTGAGTGTACTGAACTTAGTAGAGTATAGAATTCTCTGTGCTATATTCTGATTCTGCTGAGGTAAATAACAAAACTCCCATTGTACTCAGTGGTACAGGATTAGTCTCTCTATTTTTTACCAGGGCAGAGATTTTTTCCTTACTATTATTGTATCATCATATAAATATAGCAGTGTTATTGAAAGCCTGAAGCTTCATGCCACTGCTTTGCTCATCTTCTTAAATTCAGTACCACGTGGCAGATTTCTGTGGAGCCTTATCTCTGAAGGCAAAAAGAAAAGCATGATCACAATAGTTAGCTTGGCTTTTCTTCTCATCTCTGTATGCACTTCAGTGCAGGAGAAGTTCAGACACCACAGAGCTTCAAATGTTTTCTTTCAAAGGCATTAAGAAAGGGAAACAAATATTGAGCTCTTACAAAGAAGTTTTCAACCAGTGCATGTTTATTAGGCTTACTTTATTCTACCCAGCATATTCAAAGACATCTGATTAAACTGTCCCAAATAAAAAGGACAAAGCTTGCTTCAATCTGTGTAGTACAGATAAATAATTTTGTGGGAGATTTCTATCATCTCTCAGACTCTGTATTGGAGACTTTTTGAGACATTTCAAACAGACTGTGTGCATTGCCAAATACAGTCCTGTTCAGAATATGCTAAAATGTTGTATTTGACTAACTGGAGATAGAAAAGATTGTTTCTAATCACTGCATGACATTCTTTCCAATTCGTATAGATACTTAAACATATTCCTCACTCCAGTGAAATTACTGGAACAAGTCACAAGAATAAGGCTGGACCAATATAGCAGAAGAGATTGTTGTACGGTACAACACACAATGACCTTCTTGTGACTCTTGTTAGAGTATCCTACTTCAATCTTTGCATTCTCTAATGGTTTAGCTGTGTGATAACTTACTTTTATTTGCAGGTAGATAATATTTTTGGAAGGGACCACTGAAAGACAAAAAGAAATATTGAATAGAATTGTATTAATTAACATGGAGAGAGAACAGGACTTTTTCACTCAGGTGCTTATCTGTAAGTTCTCTTGAGGTCTACATTTAACACTATCGGAGGATCTGCTATTTTTTTCCTCATGACTGATTTTGGTTTTTCAATAAATAAATCTCTTCCATACAAGAAAAGTTGATTCTTATTGAGTTAGGGAATTTAGCTTCTTTTTTCTGCCATGGATCAGTATGAAAATCAATAGGTCAAATCACTTTTTGTTTCTTCATCTACTTACACTTTCTTTTAAACTGGTGATTAGTGAACCGTGTGACATTCCAGCCAAACAGTAATGTTACTGTCAATATTTGCTTCTCCTTTTCCTCTGTTCATCAAGTCATATTTTTTTGAGTTCATATGAGATATAGACCAGAGAGTAGTTTAGCTTCAGTTTTATACAAACCAGTATCGCCACCTTAGTTATGCATCATGCTCTTCTGCTTGGAAATCAAGACTTGGAGGAAGCTGCAAGAGGAGACTGCAACAATACATCTACAAAAATAAAGAAAAACTTATTGTAATCTCCTTTGAAATATGAAGTTAATGATTCTTTTGAGAATATTTTTCTTGCATTGAAATGACATCTGATAGAACCCTTGCTACTGAGTTTGGGAAACATCCACTTACCTTAACTAAAGGGATACTTTGTGTTTACACAAATACCAATCAACACCCACACGGATTCACAACTAAGAGTTTTGACCAGCAAAACTCATTAATAAGTATATAAAAGGTGCCAGTTATTTAATTTCTTGCCATGAGTCCTCTTTTATGTATTTTCCCATTCTAAGCATTGTCCTTTCTTCCTGCTGTTTACACCAATGCTTACTGACAAAACTAATGGCCACTTACCTGCTTCATACTCATTAATCACACCATTTGATGGGCTCTCCTTTGAGTGGCTCTCTGTGAATATCAATAGCATCGTGCCTTTTACAAAGAACTGGTGACCAGCAGCACAGCCTGTAGAAATTAGCTTTCTCATTTATGATATTTCCATTTAATTATTTTTGTTAATAGACCAAAACAGCTTCCAAAAATGTTACCACCCACTGCTGTCTGCACTGGAGGAGAGGAAAAACAAATCCCTGTGAAGGAAAGATTATTTTGAAGATGATGTCTTCATTGAAAAATAATTAGTTTAAAAAGTAGTAAGTGGATCCCAAATCCACAGTCTACTTTAGCTCTTTCCTAGTGAGCATTTCCTGTGGCTTTCACTCCTCTCCACCGCCTCTAGTAAAAATGGCTTGTAGCATCATGGGCAAACCCAGCACCATTTAAGGCTGATTCCAGCTCAACAAGGCAATAATTATCAGGCTGTGCTGCTCCCAGTATACATGCAAATGCCTTTTTAACTGGAGGTGCCCACATTTTTCTAACCCTTTCATTCTGTCTCTAGGAGGCAGACAATAAAATTAATTAAAGTAGGGTTTATTGCACATTTGGGTAAATGATGGGCCTTTGTAGCTCTGGATCAGCAGTCTCTGATTTCATATTTGCATGAGGCTAATAAAGAAAACAAGACAATTGATATAATATCCTCTGCAGACATTTCTGTAACTGATGGCATAACCTTCATGGCCACAGAGCTGCAATGCATTAACTTACCACTGCAAGTGATACTTGCCTCTTTTGTGATGGTTTTGGGAGACTTAAAGTTAAGCTGCTTTATACACATCTATATAAGTAATAGCCAATTAAAAAAAAGGGATGATTCCACTTGGAATTGTTTTTTAATCAGAATTCTTCTCTGAGGTTTTAGTTTTGAAAAGGTGCAAGAATCTTCTTTTTGTATTTCTTTATTCATTAATAATTGATTTTATTTTATTTTTTTTTAAATTTTCAAAAGTGGAAACACTGATAGCTCCAGAATGCAAAGTGTGATTGGAACATTCCCTGTAGTGGAAAGAGGGGAATGTTCTGCTGATCTTCTCTTGCAGAAGCACTCTGGCTAATTTTAGAGTCTGGTTAGAAGTGTGCCTTACAACACCCCAAAAATCATTCATTTTGGAAGAATAGTGCTTGACAAATACAATTATGAAACAACATTCCTAGTTAATGTAATATTTGTACAGCATTTGGGGATCTTAACACTCAGATGAAATTTAAAGATGCTGAGTGCCATAAATGATTGAAACATTCTATAAAAATATTCTGCTCATATTCAAAAACGTTTTTCAATGTTGTTTGTTTTCATATAAAAATTTTAGCTTTTGACTACAAGAATTAAAATTGAAACTTATTTTCTTCTTTCTTTTAGTCATCTGGTAATTGAAGATGGTTTTGTCTCACTACATCTCTATTGCAGGAAGATTATACAGCCACAGTGGGGCTCTCTGAGGGTGTCTTCTCTCTGACTTCATCATTCTTCCTCATACCTCCTCCTCCGCATTCCTTATGTTAAAGGTGCAGGTTTGCAGATGAGGGACCAAAAGGTCCATCTCGAGGCACTCCTATCCATTTTCTTGACTCTCAGGCTTTCTACCATCCTTAGCACTCACATTCATAGAGATCTAAATGGATCTGTGCAAGGATGGAACTGCTTTTGTCTTTTTGTTGGGCCTGTTTCTTGGTAGGAAAAGTGAATTCCCAGGCAAGCTATTTAAATATGAGAAATTTAACATGGACTCTGCCTAACTGTGGTCTTTCCCCCTTACTATTCCTGTAGATACATAGTCACTTATGAAGCAAAATACAGATTGTATCATGAACAGCTTATAAGTCTCCTCTCCCAAAAAAAGCTCCAACTTGCACAATACAATTTGTAACCTGGTCTGTAAAAACTGATCAGTTATTTTTGCTTAATATTTGAGCAGCAGTTTGTGACAAGCTTCTACATGAATGCCTAGATGAGAAAACCTTGTGTGTGAGATGCTCATTTACCCTGTCAACATCCTCCTGAATGCACCGGCCAGCGAGAGCAGGCCAGCTGAACAGGGGACAAGCAGACCATCAGAGTGTGCGTTCATCCCAGTGCTGAGCTTCTATAAAGATGGATTGTACTGCATACAGCAAAATCCTCTTATTAGAGCAGTAGTCAAATCAGTTTGGCATTTGGGGTTCTTTTTTGCTCCCAGCAAAGTCAGTTTCAGCTCTGCAGCAGATTTCAATGAGAAAAGGATAAGGCATTAAATAATATGCTGCACAGCTTTTGTGTTACTTGAAAGGAATCCAAGCAGACCTTTGCCAGAGTGATTGTGGATGTGGTGCTTTTCCAGAAGAGTTTGGAGGGCCTCAGGCTTGGCCAAAGGAGTACAAATCAGTTCAAACACAAAATTGTGCTAAATTTTCCAAATCGTAAATGACAGACAACAAAAAAGCATGAGAAACATGGAAGCTATAATCCAAGTTAACATCTGAGCAGAGTACAAAAGAAAGATGCAGCTGGTTAAATGAACTTTTTTCCTAAAGAAACTTCAGTTGTAATTTTTTTCATATTGAATTTTAAAAATAGTCTCCACTTTACCCTTTAAGTGAACTGGAAAAGAACAAATGACAATAGGATAGTAATTTGGGGGCCAATTTTCCTTAAATACATGTTCTATTCGATATTGAACCCTTTTGATATTTGGAAGCTTCAGGACTCAGTTCTCTGAAAGAAGCTGCATAAATTGGGGAATTCTGACAATACCATTTGGCCTAATAGCTACTTGATCATGATTCCTCAGTGGATCCCACTGTTCTGGCTGATTGGAAGGCTCTCAGTTGCATATAATAATGCTGAAATGCCAGTCAAACTGCTTTGGGTAGGGTTTCGTGTGCTTTGTCATTAAGCCCTATTGTCAGGATCTTTGTCATCTCGCTGTAAAATCACTCCTAACTGAGGGAACATTCACAAACCTGGAAGCACATCCTCTTGACGACTTTTGCATTTTTTTAAGTTGCTTATTCTTTTTTACCTTTTTTTTTTTGTCCTTTTCCTTTTAACAAGAAGAAAAATGAAAACCATTCTCTCCAAAATCTAATATTCAAAGTTGGGATGAGGTAGGCTTTTCTTCAGGGAAGTTTTTTTTTCTCTGGAACTGCTGCTAGACTAACCCTCACCAAAGGGTGTTTTCAGTCTTTTGTCCCAAAGAAATATCCTAAGAACACTTAGAGGCTTCTGTCATGTTCAAGACCATAGCCTGCCAGACCTTTCAGAATGAGTTTATAGTTGATATGCCTGTGGCATTTCTTTGATCTTGGTTAGATAGACCCACTGGTTCTTCACTGACTCACTCTTGATAGTGCCATATTGCAACTGTTATTTCATTGAAATAATTTGTCATTGTTGGTATAGTAATCTAAGAGAAAAATGACTGTAGTAAATTCTTCTAGAAATAACTGAAATTTAGCAAAAAGAAATTTGAATCGGTTTTCCTGCAGTTTTTCTTGCATAATTAAGGATTTGTTCTTTTGTAAGTACTGATGATTTTATAAACTGCTTTTCTGTCATGTTATCTAATTCCATTTAGTATTGGGCCTTTTCTTTGCAGAGGAAAAGATTTTCTTATAAAGTGTTTTCTGTATATGAGCAAAGACAGGCAGATCTCAATATATAAATAAATACAGAAGAACTACTCCTCCTTTCCCCCTTTATATGTTTCATGTTAATTTTGCTCTCTTCCTTTCTTTATGTACCTGATCTGTCTTGGTAGTTGTGCTCCTCTAGCTAATTTGGGACTATTATTCAAACTCAGTATTAAAGAACAATTTCTATCCTTTCACATTGATCTTGTGATTGAACTATATATTAAGGTTCCATTTAGAAATAATATAACAATGTTTTAATAAAAACATATTGCAACACAACAATTCAGCAGTTTGATTAAAAGAATATTTACTCTGATTCTAGAAATAGCCTTGTGATTCTTGATTACCTGTCATATAAAGATGAATTTGTTATTAACTCATTACCTTACAGTGTATTGATCAAGTTAGTTTTTAACTGTGGAAAAATTCTGCTAAAAGTAATAAATAAAACTTGTTTTGTTTGCAAATGACAGCATTCATCATTTATGTCAACACTGCCAGCAACAGTTACACAGATACGGGGTCAGAGAGCCCTTGCCCTTTATGTTCAAAGTCTGTTTGTGCTGACAACTCCAGGACAGGTCTTTGTTTCTAGGACCCACAATGCAGAGAGGGTGTTGAGGATGTGGAGTCCTGCTCCACGACACAACCTTTCCTTCCCCAGAGGTGTGGAGTGCTCACACTCCCCCAGAGTGTGTCTCTGTTATGGTCTGTGTGCAACAGCATAGGAAAAGGAAATGCAGTACTCGTCAGTGCCAGCTTGCAGTCACTTCACTTTCACTTGCATTTCTTACCTGCCATTCAGCTTTTCCTTTCCTCATCTTAGTGCAGCTCTACACAGTAGCAAAAAACTTCTGACTGCCTGTGTGTCCCAGTCTGCCTTTGTAACTACACGGAGTCTGTGCAGTTCTGGGAGCCACCTGAACTGGTCTTGCAGGCAGCCTGAGCACATCTCTGTGCCCGAGACATCCTGGTTAGCAGACTGCGGAGGTCAGCACCTGAAAACCAGGCATGTTACAGATTGGAGACATTTCTGGGAGAAGTCAGGGAAATGTATGCGGTACCTGCTGGCAATTTGCTGGGCTTGAGCCAAAGGTATTGACTGTTAGATGCATTAATATTAGGAAACAGGCTGTCTTCATTTTTTTTAAAGAGCCAATACACAGATGTGAAATCATTTAGCTGACTTAAGTAAGATTACTTGACAAGAAGAACAGTTGTATTAATACAAACAAGCATGTCTATTTAATTGCCTTCCTCTTTCAAACAACTATTTGTTATGATTAAATTGAATGATCCTAAAACATTTTTATTGCTACCTTAGCACCCCCACAGAGGAAAGATATCAAATAAAATAGTAAAACTATCTTAAATTAGCTCAGTATTAGCAAGAATGCCTCTTTTCCCCAGGTTGTCTCTGTTAGTGGGGTTTTTTCCCCTTCCAAGTACTCTCTGTAGCTTTTTTTTTTTTTGTCTGTCTCTCCTCCTTCACACTTTCTTCAGTTAGAAACTTAGCTTTTCAAAGTAAGACCTCATTTCAGTATTGGCTTTGCAAGAAATTTGTATTTTCCAAGAGAGAGAACAGTCATTCTTAGTGATCTTTGCAGGCCCCTGAACAGATCTGAGAGGTGCATCTTAAATGGTACCTTAAAGTGAAAGCAACAATAATAATGTTAAAACAAAGCAGATAGCAAAGCAGAAGCTTGAGTTCAAAACTCCTTGAAGGCAGACTAAATACAGCTGGGTGCATATGTGTGATGAAGTGGCAGCAGTGCCTTTTGCAGCAGTGTTTGGTGCAGCTGGTGCTCCCCAAGATAAATGACTACAAAGAACCTGCAGAGTGGGACAACAGTACTTTTTCGTCTCAGCATTGTGGCTGCATTCTGATTTTAATCCATGTGTCTGAAGCCACTTCTTGCTGAGTATTGTGGTTTGGCATTTGGATGAAAATCTAGAAATGGATATAGTTCCACTGTGACTGTTGTAGAAATCCCAACTCATTTGCACAATGTCAACTCTATCAAACCTTTAATAAAAATGAGAGCCTTTATTGATTTCCCATCTTAAATTAAAAACATTAATGTTTTCCAACTATCCTCAATCTGAATATTTGCTTTTTCAACATATTTTTGAATGTCATAAAATGAGCGGGATGGTTTCTTTGAAGGATTTCTCTTATGAATCCATTTACAACTCATAGTAACTTGGAGCAAGTAATATACTTTGAATGTACAAGAAATATATTTCAGTGTCTTGTTAATGCTCTTGATTTTCACTCTATTAAAATTTGTCCCTTTCTTCTCCTTCTCCTTCCCTCTTTCCAATTGTTTTCCAGCCTGTTTACCTTATTTTTTTGAAAATAAATAAATAAATAACCTTCTCTTGTCACAGAAATACTTAATAGAAGGGAGTCAAAGATATATGTTATATTATCAGAATCATAAAATGGCACTTGATAAAGTGTCTCATAAAAGACTTACCAGAAAGTAAGGATTTATGAATTACATGGAAAAAGAAGTGATATAAAAATGCAGTATAGAAGAGAGACTGGGGAGATATGATTTGTCATTGTGACTGACAGTCCTAAAATAGTATTCCTGATTCTGGTAGTGAATAGTGATATCCTCTGAGACTTGCTTTTAAGACTAGTTGTCTGCTATATTCAGTGCAGTTTATTGATGGAAACATGAGGCAAAACAGCCTTGTAATAGAACTTGAGAATATTCCAAAGTAAGAGAAGAGTCTACTGAATGATAAAATCTTGTTCCATGTGACACTGTTGAAACAGCCAAGCCACCAAGTTGTTGACTTCAAGTTCATCTTCTTCAGTAGCTCATACATAGGTTCTTGAAGAACCACCTTGTGGCAACAATATGTAGAGTTCCAGGTAGTTAATTACTAAAGTGCAGCTGATGAAGCATAGACAAAAAATTCCCAAGGGCCAGTTATAAACCAAGGTAAAATCAATGACCAACAATGAGAGCCAAAACTCACCATACATTAAAGAGAACATAAAGCATCTTTTGTTTGGGGAAAAAAAAAAATCAATGAATTAATTTTTTTCCCTTAAGTATTTCTCACATTTTTATGTCTTTATTTCTGCAAAAATTAAATTACTATCTTATTGGGAATGAAACAAAGAATGTTCTGCCTTTTGCTCTGCTTCAGGCTTCTATGGATTTTGTTGCAATATGTCCATGTTTATATACTAGTTATATACTGCTTTATTTAAGGTCAAGGAAGGCCTTCAGTCTATTTCAGACTAAAGGTCTAAAAACTAGTGATCAAAACAAAGTAGAGATTGTGTTTTGCAGTGGCAAAGGAAGAGGCCTTGGATACATCTGCAATACTCAGAAATTATGTTTTCATGTAAAAATCTATGTGCTTTCCTGTAAAATTCACATACAATTGCATATAAAAATCGCAAGGGAGTAAAAAAATGTTTTTTCCAAACATGGACTGTGCATGTGTTAGTCTATTTCGGTCTGATGTCCATGGCCTTGGATACTAATATGATTGGAAGAAAAAACAGAAAGGAGGTGTCAGAAATAAATACTAACATGCTCCTTGTCCAGATAGTTCCGCAGTTATCCATTTAATTCCTTTCTCATTTTATGAGAACAGTTGTCCCATAATGTGTCCTCTCTGCAATTTGAGGTAAAAGTAGCAAGTTTCACATGAATAGTGATATTGTGGAATTTGGATATTTGTCCCTGCAATATTTGTCACACATGCTCAGGAGAGCAAATACTTTACTAAGCTTTGGGGCTGAGTGGTTCATAGAAAGGTCCACAAGTTTCAATTTATCTCTTTTCTTGTCAATACAAGGGATTGTTGAATAATGCATGCACTTAGAAATATTAATTTTCTGTAAACTGTATTTTTATTTTCTCCTCAAATTTCCAGGGAAAATCTCTCCCATAACTAAACTTGCACAAAAGATGAGATCATCCACTTTTTGCTTCTGATCAATAAAGGAAGGAGAGGGATTTGTTTGTTTATTTTTATTATTTTAAATTTTTTTTATAAATTTTCCAAGTGTAAATTTTCTATGTCTATTAATAGCAGGACAAAATTAACCCTAATGAAATCTTGTTACTGCTTTTTCAAGGACCTATGATTCTACTAGAAAGAAACAGAGTTTAAAAAAAACAAAGCAAAAAAACCAACAAACATTTTATTCTTTTCCCCTACATAATATGTTCACATGAATTTGCTGACTGTTGCTTTTGTAGCAATTAAAAAAAAAAAAGGCAAATATAAAAAAAAATGCAACTTTCCCTTTATAGTATAGAAATTTATGGTCAGAACATCCAGATTGGCTGGCTTAAATATATGAGAAAATATGAAAGTTCCCTAGTTCTGTAAGATCATCAAACAGAAAAAAAGTCACAAGCAAACAAGGAGCAGCAATGTTGACAAGGAAATATTGTGAACATTTAATGGCGGTTACAGTAGCTGCACAATGTATTGTAGTTAAATAGTTTTGGCAGCTGCTTTTCTTGTAACCATTGGCCATGCCATAGTTCTGTATAAACCTTTGCAGGAGATGGAATCAGCTGTAATGAAATTTGAGTAGCTGACATATTAGGCAGAGCATTATACAGGAAGAAATGCTCCTTGATATTTTTCCAAAGGACTGTGTCTCAACTGTAATCACTTTCTCTGTACCTGAATGATGTCACTAAAGACTTTAAAGGAATTAATTATTTTGACATTGACTGTAAAACAAATAGTTTAAGAACATCTGAGGCTTTTTAGAAATTATTTCCTTTATCTTATATTGATAAACACTCCAAGCAACAGCACATGGCAGAAGTTGATTCCATCAGGCCTGCTAGTTGCTGGGCCAGTGAGCCAGACCTCAAGCAGTGGGAAAATCTTGCTCATTTTGCTGTTCTAACAACTTTAAAATCCAACATGGAAAATGTACTTCAGAAGACAACAAGTTACAAAGCAAATTTATTAATAGGGTTTTTTTAATTGTTTGTTTGTTTTTTAAAGGATCTATTTTAAACTAAGGATTTTGGTTAATAAATATGAGTTCAAATGATTTAAACACCTGAATGCCAGTTGCCTAAGGGAAAAAATATCACAGTCTGTGCTTTTAGTACCCTGAATTTAAGAATCTCAATACCCAAAAATTCAGCTCCATCAAGCTGACTCAGAACATCTGAAATGCTTGCCCAACCCATCATAGATGGTGGAAAGGGATAAATGCAATCAAAAAGAAACTGGAAAACCTGGTTGGTGAGCAAAGGTTTCTTAAAGTTGTCAATGGCAAATGCATGCCAAGATTCAGCCTGACTTTAAAGCTGACATTCATGGCTCAAGACTGCATATTTGATGTTTCTTCTCATTCCTATCATCACTACTCCATGCTAGAAAGCTTGCCAAGTTTAAACTCATCCTTTTTTTTTTTTTTTACAAAAAAAAAGTTTGCTGGAGAAGCTTTTGCTGCCTGTCTTTGGCTTAATAGCTTTTGTACTTGCCTGGGCTATTTTAGACCTCAGCTCAATTTCCTCTTCAGTCTGAGATGGATCAGACTTCTGTTTACCACTTTATAAAAGAATGCCCTCACTACCAGATCATAAAGTAGGTGCGGAGAAGGAAGGAAAAGGGGCAAAGGGAGCAATACACTCTAACTCTCTTATTAAGATCCATCACCAAGGGCCAAAGGCAAACAAAAAAAGCAAGAAGGACATGTCTCTGCAGTCCATGGCTCATGTTGAGGAACAGGAACTTTCATGGAACCAAGGGAAAGGAAATCACAACTTTATTTGAGAACTGCGTCCTTTAATTTGGACTTTATTGTTGTTCTCCTTTAATACAAATAAGCAAAATTTGACTTCCTGCTTATTTACATCTAACCTCTTTTGTTTTTTCTTAACCTGTTTTCCTTCCAAACTATTTTAGAACTATTCTAGTTCAACTGAAACAAAGAAACTATCTTCTATAAAATTTCTATAAAATTCTTCTATAGTCTATATTATTTTGTATCCTTGAATAGAGAACATAAGGACATTATTTTCTATTCTGTATGAGGATGGTTTCTTTCCCAATTCCATATTCTCAGATCTGACGGTCATAAAGTCTATATTACAACTGGAAGAAGTTCTGTATTCTCTCAGCACTTCTGTCTTAAATTCAGTGGCTTTAGTGGAGTTGCACCAAATTTGAGCATCTGAAAATCTGGTTCAGCATGTTTAAGTTTTGAATCGGGAATATGGAGTGACAGCAGTTTTGCAGATAGCTTTTCTCACCGTGTCAGGCCTTGCACTGCAGATGCAAGAGTTTCAGATGCTTTGTTTACATTATAACCACTCAGTTTTGGATGTGTTTATATCTTATTCCTTGTCACTTTTCAGCTTTACAGTGTGTCTGTGCTTGTATGAAAAAAGTGAATTTCACAGCTTCATTTGGGATCATGAATAGAAACCACATTTTTACATTTGCAATTATAGATCTTGACAGTGGTTGTATACGTAATTTGGGGAATACCAACACTACCAGGCAATGTGATTTTTCATCATCAACCAGCAACTCTGAATACAGAATCTCCTAATAATTCTTTGCAGTCATCTTTGCAGTATTTCAGTGCAACTGGTGCCAATCATCTATCCATGGAAAAGAGATCTCACCAAAGCAAGTTCAAATGAGTTATTGAAAAGATTCAAGTTTGTTTAATAAGATCCTGTCAGACTCCCACAAAGCTTTGGATACTGTGCTGCACTAAGAAACCCCAACTGCACTAAATCAACACAAAATATTTGTAAACTGCATGGATTAATCAGACACACAATAGGGAGTTATCATATGGGTGTGGGTTTGCAATTTTCAGACTAATTTTTGGGTTTTTTACCCTATCCCTTTTTGTTACTAAGCATATCTTTTTTTTTACCTCTGGCATGCGGAAAACTGTGAAGTTCTCATCAGCTGCAACTGTAGCTGTCACAAAATAGGTTAAATGGCAAATAACAGAGAAGTTGTTGACATTCACTTGTTAGAGAGCATTAAAAAATTATGTGCATTTCAGAATATGCAAATATTAAAGCAGTAAATGGACTTCTTATTCCCTGATGGAGGACTCCTTCCTGGAAAGCTCTGACTCTAAAAAAGGACCAGGGGGCCGTGGCACCTAGCCACTGTAATATAAATTCCTGGTCTGAAGCAGTGATAGGGGTACAATGTGGTCCTTAGAAGAGGAACCCAGAGCAGCTGTAGAGAACTGTCTTTGTTTTCTTCTGATGCTGCACGGAAGAGCCTTGGGAAGGGCCAGAGGAACAGAGAACATGCCTTATGGCAAGTTCCAGAAGCTGTCCACTTTTTTCAGTAGGTGATACAGAACATCAAGGATAACAAAAATATTTATGATTTGTAAATATTTTTAACTAGACCAGGAAAGAAACTACAAACTGTGCAAAAGGTTAATTAAATATTGATGGCAGCAACTCATCATGGATAGTGGGAGAGTCTCACTGAGAACTTTGAAATAAAATCTGAATATTTGTCTAAAGTATTGTGCTGGTTTAAGGGTAAACTGGCAGGAGAAATGGACCCACCACAAGAGGGATTATAAGTCAGAATTACAACTTAATGAAAGGTATTACAATAAATACACTGACACAAAGAGAAAACTGCTTTCAACTCACCAAAACCCAGCAGTATAATGCAGTGCCCTGGGGCACTAGCCCAAAGGGGTTTGTTAGCCCTTGTGCTGAGACCCACATGGTTCCCCCAAGTCCAAAGCAAAAGGAAGTAAAGAACCTGTTGGTGCAGATGATGGCTAGGGTCTGGTCAAGACTGATAGTTTCCTCCTGTTGAAGTCCTGCTGCTCCTCTGGATCCAACAAGACCCTGAACTCTTCCTACCCCCCGCTTATGTACCTTCAGGGAGCACCCAGTCCCTCCCCCAGGGCGGGGACTCACACAATGGGTGATTAACTCTGAGTCATGGGGTATTGTTGAACCATTGATGGCCCATTAGCAACCACGCCCCCTCAGGCTGGGTGTGAAGGTGCTAACGACTCCCTGGGCAGCTGCTGCAAATGGTCCATTGCTCTTGGGAAATGAATAGAGGGGGGTAGAATACATGGCTTTGATCACCCCCACACAGTGATAACTGGTCCCACCTGCTGAACTAGGACAAGTGTTTAGTCTGATTCAAACAGAATTACAGAGGCAAAAAGAGAAATTAAATCCTAAAAGTCCAACAACCTGTCCCATGCAGAATCTCAGACTACAACCACCATAGTCCATTTTAGATTTAAAATTTCTGTGATGCTGGCTTGTATAGTAATATCACAATTCCTATTCATTTATCCACAAAATTTGCTAGCCAGATGTTTTATTTTGCTTCTTTTTTATAGATGGTAAACTAAGAAAAATGTGTATGTCAGGGATATATAATCCTGTTTAGACCTCTCTAATGCCGTAAGTATTCCAGTGCATTCAGCACCACAATTTTTTTGTGTAAAGAAGCTGCTCCTGAAAAAGTGTGTGCCCTCCCACTGCCAGTGCATGACAGAGCCTGTAGCTGCAAGAGTGTTACTATATTACATGACTATCTACCTCCTATGTGAACACCAAGATTTCTAAGCAATTTTCAGTTAAATGGGTGAGGATAAAAGGGTTCAGGGGTAGCAGCAAACGTCTAGATTGTCTCTGCAAACATGCATGTGGAGATGAGTTTTCACTGTGTTTGTCATTTTCAGGTAAACAAGTATACAATAAAGATCCAAAAGCATGTAATTTTCACAGCTAAAAATGCACAATTTCAGTCTAAATAAGCCAATGTAAAAGGCATAGCCTGAATGTATTATATTTTTTCAGGATATCACTTTACCCCTGTCACTCACTTATCTTAGAGTTTTCCTGATCTTAGAAATCTCCAGTGCTTGTAATTTGCCCCAGTACTTTATATGGAAAAAAAAAAAAAAACAAACAACAAGACCAACAAAAAACAAAGAAAGGGCAATATGGAAAATTCACTGATTACCTAAAGCTGACTTCTTCTAAATTCAGTGTTTTGCAGTATCCTGTGTATGGTGTGAAATGACTCATAATTCAGTTCCTTCCACAAAGGTACTACCCTTCTAGTTCTGATGCAACTCAAGACAGGGATAGGACACGAGCATAAAATTTCATGACCAATAAGAAGGTTGAATTCTTTAAAGTTCAACAATCCAAATTACATTTTTGTGACAAGATTTCCTTTTGATTACACAATCACAGTAGTTGTCACTGATAGTGCATTTTAATTAAAGCTAATTTCAGAGTAAACTGCCACATAAAAGTACATGTATTATCTGATATCATAATAACAGGTGCATCTTCACTCTTGGCATGTCTCTTGATGTTGATGTCGCATTGGTCAGTTTGTTGTAATATAATTTCAAAAGGAGTAATGAATAAAAACTAAAAGTGAACAAACTACTTAAAATATTTCCACTGTAATTAATGCTTCTGGAAATGCATCCCCTTTCAGCAAAGTACAAACAGTCATACCTTCATTTATTTTATATCTTCATGTAACATTTCTTTAGTATGTGCACTGTCTTTGATGTAGTTCTTCAGGTTCAATGGAGTTTGGAATAAATCTTTTGTCCAAATTTGGGTTACCTTGGCAGTAAGCAGGCAAGGCTGGTCTTTGGTTTCTTGGGTTTCTAACAGTGGTTCTCCTTACCTTTTCTGGTCACAAAGGAAAATCTTGGTTATACTGATGCATTGCCTCTTGATTTTGGTTTTGGGTGGGTTTGTTTGGTTGGTTGGTTGGTTTTTTTTCCTCT
The DNA here is from genome assembly GCA_013396755.1 of Sclerurus mexicanus. NCBI lineage: Eukaryota > Metazoa > Chordata > Aves > Passeriformes > Furnariidae > Sclerurus > Sclerurus mexicanus. Next base: position 889,536 of record VWZF01007822.1, read on the forward strand.
TTGTGCTTGTTTTTGTTTGGTTTGTTTTGGGTTTTTAAGCTTTTTTTTTTTCCTTTTTTTCTTTTTTTTAAGCTTTTATGGACATTCACTATTTTTTTCTGACAAGAACACTTATAGGAAATGTATCAGTTTACTGATTCTCCTATTCATGACCATTTTCTACCATTTTTGTCCTAAACTAAGAAAGAATCATTTAAAGCAGTTAGCTCATAACAATAGGTATTTTTCATAGCCTTTTCTCTGACTAACACAGCATAACCTTTCCTTCTAGCATTCCCTCTAGGTTCATAAGATACATCAAAAAGTCCCATGCATTAGGCTAGATTCTTTCTGTGGTTAAACATTTCTTTCTTCAGGGGATGAGTTAAGGAGGACAAAAGGTGATGATACAACTGCTTTTTACACACATTCCAGCCTGAGGGTGTTTCAATTCTTTTCACTACTAAGAACTTTACATCTGACAAGAGGTCCTTCAAACTGCAGTCAGATGCGCTCAGAGACCTTGAAAGGTTTTCACTCATTCAACTAGACTATTTAAATTTAGGGCTGGATCAAAGAATATGCAGTTTGCAAAAAAGACAGAAAATTCTGCCCAGGAAACAAGGATATTGTAGAATAGAGCTTATGCAAGTACTTTACTTAACATAGATGAAGTGCTATAATCAGTAACCTGTTTCTTTAGGTTGCCAGTCGTCTGGTCCTAATTCAGCACTTTTTCTCTCTCTTTGGAGTCCACGATTGCTGCAGTTGTTGTACTTGAAGTGGAAAGCCCAAAAGGTACTTCCACAACTATAGTTCCACAACTTTAGCATCTTGACAGTCACGATTTCACGGCCTCCTGCCCATTTCAGGCTTGCAGCCATTAGAGGGCAGACCACAACAAATTGTTGCTGAATGTGTTTAGTTTCACCCGTGCTATTTTTCCAATTAGAAATCTTAAGAGACTCATTTTCAGCTCTGCTTTGAAGTGAATAAGTCACAGCAGCAATGCAAAGACTGGTGACGCAACTATTTTAGCATGGTTTTGCTAGTCTCATCTAATGCTGATGGTAGAGATTGCATCGTCAGGATTTTTTTGTTTGTTTGTTTTTAAGCTCTTCTGTGAGCATTGGTGGAGCCTTATTTGTTAAAAAGTATAAAATTTTTACTTCTATTGTGCTACTGTTGTAACAATTGAACTCTGATGCATCAGGGACCTCTTTGGAAGGATGCAATGCTTTTGGTTGGGATAGAGTAAATTTTTTGCACAGTAGCTGGTAGGGGGCTGCACTCTGGATTTGTGAGGAAAACAGTGCTGATAACACACGGATGTTTCAGCTATTGCTGAGGAGGGCTCACACAGCATCAAGGTCTTCTCTGCTTCCCACCCCACTCCACCAGGGAGGAGGCTGAGGGGGCACAAAGAGATGGGAGGGGACACAGGCAGGACAGCTGACCCCATCTGACCAAAGGGGTGTTCCACACCATATGGCATCATGCTCAGCAATAACAGCTGGGGGAAGAAGAAGGAAAAGCAAGATATTTGGAATGATGGCATTTGTCATCATTGTGTTTGATGGAGCCCTGTTTTCCTGTCTGAACACTTTCCTGCTCATGGGAAGAAGTGAATAAATTCCTAGTTCTGCTTTGTTTGTGTGCACAGTTTTTGCTTTACATGTTAAACTATCTTTATGTCAACCCATGAGTTTTCTCAATTTTACCCTTCTACTTCTATCCCTGCTCCCATGTCACTGAGTGAGGGTCTAGGTGGTGCTGGCCAGAGTTAAACTATGACAAAGGGTTAATGTGCATTCAAATCATCTGTCATTTCTCTCTTTTCATTAGGGAAAATGGCTGGGTGAGACACTGGAGGAGTTATGAACATGATTCATTAGTGAATGTAAGGAACAGAAATTACAGAGGCAGGAGGAGGATGGATAATAATGAATTGCAAGTGAACAGCAACACAATTTTCTTACCTACACATGTAAATAACACACAGCACAGATGTGCGCACTGGTCCCTTTATATACACATTCTGTCCACTAAAAGCCAACAACCCACTCTTCCACCTCGAAATCCCTTAGTTTAAAGGCCTTGAATTATGCTAGAACATTTTTAAGATTAACATGAGACTCCATAATAGATAGAGGTGTAGTTTATGACTGCATATCATCACTAACTGAATTATTCTAAATGTTAAATATTACCTGGATGAAAACAAAATAAAACTACTGCTATTATTCTTATTTGTATATTATGACCATCTAAGAGAGAAGGTAAAAAAGGGACAATTTGATTTTCTTAAATGTATTAGTCTCTGAGAACTTGAGGTTTTCATAGTTAGGGCCCACAGAGGAGTACTTTGAGTTCTCTCTACTGAGATAATCCTGCAATAATTGTCCATATGGCTGGTTTGAAGGTTGATGTGCATAAACTTTTGAAAAAGCTAGACATTAGGGAATGAATACAGTAGAGAAATTAGAGCACACAGGGCTATGCAGAGTCTCAAGTAAACTATCTAAATGAACACTAGTTCTGAATTATTTTTATATTTGGTCTGCCAAATATAATGCTTAGGGAAGGGACTTAAATAGATTAATCTGTCACTCTTTTTTAGCCATTGGTAACAGTAGCTGCAAATCATCTTTAACTGGATTTCCGATTTCTATGATGATGACTGTCTTCACAACTGCAGAAAACCAAGTCTGTCTCTGTGAGATTCCCTCACTGCAGTTTGTAGGACTAGTGAAGTTAAGGTAATAACAAACATAACAGCTCAGACAACAAGTTTTGGCTTGCTTAGTAAACATCTGGGCATCACCAACATCCCTGGCATCTTTTAGTTAACTGGAAGCTATGAATCATGTTAGCTGTACTGAAATGACCTAGAGGAAGCCTGTACCACTATCGAGGTTCTGAAGCACCATTACTCTTCTCATTACACACTGAGACAAATTTGGAAATTTTCTTCCCCCTGAATCTTCTGACCTCTAAAGGGTGCTGGTAAAAATTTTTTTTTCTTTTTCTTTCTTTTCTTTTCTTTTCTTTTCTTTTCTTTTCTTTTCTTTTCTTTTCTTTTCTTTTCTTTTCTTTTCTTTTCTTTTCTTTTCTTTTCTTTTCTTTTCTTTTCTTTTCTTTTCTTTTCTTTTCTTTTCTTTTCTTTTCTTTTCTTTTCTTTTCTTTTCTTTTCTTTTCTTTTCTTTTCTTTTCTTTTCTTTTCTTTTCTTTTCTTTTCTTTTCTTTTCTTTTCTTTTCTTTTCTTTTCTTTTCTTTTCTTTTCTTTTCTTTTCTTTTCTTTTCTTTTTGTCTTCCTTCCTCCCTTCCTCCCTCCCTTTCCTTTCTCCTTTTCCTTTCTCTCTCTCTTCCTTTCTCTCTTTCTTTCCTTTCTTTTCTCTCTTTTTTATCCTATAGTTCAATTAGGGGATTATCCTACTTTCATTTTGCCCTTCAGCATCTTTAGAAACTTCCTTTTGTGTTAGTAAGCAAAGTGCTAAGAGATCACAGAGGGTTCCCTCACTCATACTGAATCTTATTTATTCCCTTTGAAATCCATTTCTTAATTCTTTTCTGCTGTAGGCAAGTCCTTTATTTCCAGCATAATTCTTTGCATGAGAACAGATCAGCAGTTTCCTCTAAAGGGAAAAAGTTTGTAAAGCAATGGGTAAAGATGGTCTCCTTTCCCAAGCACTATCTCTGCTACTGTGACAATTTGTTTTGTTTCCAGTTAACCCCACAGTGGCAGACAAGCTGACAGTGGTTTTGCTGTCAGAGAAATAGCTGTTTGCTTTTAAAAGGTGTTAATGTTTCCCTTTAAAACATGCAATTTTATCCTGTAGTATTTAGTACTCTGGCAAAACCCCCTTCCTTTTTTTTTTTTTTTCCCAAGACTGTTTTGGACTTATTTCTCAGTAACTCTAAGAATATTTTATTCCATCCTGGAATCTAAGAACAGGCTTATTTGGCCCTCAGAAAACACTCCAAGTGCAACACAAAGCTAACCTAAGGGTTTCAATACCTCTGCTCCCTACCACTATCCCAGGGCTATCATCAGAGAGCGCCGCACAGAACCACTCCTTTTACAGAAACTTGCAGACCATGCAGGGGAAGCATAAGATAAAATTTGAAATAAATCAAGGGCATGGAAAGCATGAGCATAACTTATTACCATGTTTGCCCCTGCTATCCATATCTAGGGGATGACACTGTCAAGAACCTGATGTCAATCTCTGAGCCAGTATGCCAAACCAGACAATTAGTCAAGTTTTGTCTAGAACATCTCTCCCTTGATAGGATGAGGGAGAGAATTGGAAGAGTAAAAGTGACAAAACTCATGGGTAAAGACAGTTTAATAGGTAAAGCAAAAGCTGTGTACACAAGGAAAGCAAAACAAGGAATTCATTCATCACTTCCCATGGCCAGGTGGGTGTTCAGCCATCCCCAGAACTGTGGGGCTCCATCACACATGATGGTGACTTGGGAACACAAATGTCATAGCTCTGAACGTTCCCCCTTTCTTTCTTCTTCCCCCAGCTGTTATTGCTGAGCATGGTGTCATATGGTGTGGGATATCCCTTGGATCATTTGGGACCAGCTGTCCTGCCTGTGTCCCCTCCCAGCCTCTTGTGCCCCCAGTCTCCTCACTGGTAAGGTGGGGTGAGAGGCAGAAAAGGTTTTGATTCTGTGTCAGCACTGCTGAGCAGTAGCTAAAACATCCCTGTGTTATCAGCAGTATTTTCCTCACAAATCCAGAGCACAGCCCCATACTAGCTACTGTGAATAAAATCACCTCTATCCCAGCCCAAAACAGCACAACAATAGACTTGTTTTAGAAGATCCAGTTTCTGTTGGATGGCTGCTGCAATATTTCTGACAGGGAAACCTTTCCCTCTGAATGAGCTAACCAGATTTTTGAAGTCTAAAATCATTCTTGCACATACCTTATCATCTTCGGAGTTTGTCTTCAAGAGTCAATGCTGCCCTGCTTTCCAGTTATTGTGTTTGCCAGTGTATACTGTAGTCTTTTAATGGAAATCTTCTAATTTTTCAAGAAATTATTTGTTAAACACATTTTCATACAACATTATTTTTTTTATCCCTGTGACAATATTTTCTTGTTATTGCTGTTATACGGAATAATCAAGCTCTTAGGTTTCATTCTTCATCTTTCAGGAATAAAAACAAGTGATAAGGGGTGTATCCTGCTTTCTATTTTAATTTCCATTTTTATCTAGATTTCCTCTGTCCAGAAGTTATGTATTTAGTATTTTACAGCTTAAATTTTTTTTCTTCTTTCCTAATATAAGGGAATGTATTAAACTTTCTTTTAGTTTCAGTTTGGCTCAGGATCAATATTTCAACTACATCCATAACTTTGATATATAACATTTGGCTGGCAGAGAGTATAAGAAGCAATATATTATTTTCCTCTAAAGAAGAATGGGAATCTGATCTGGAGATTATGCACTAAGCGGTTGTGAGGATTTATTTTAATTCCCCTAAGAACCTGTTAGTATATAATTTGTTGTGTCGGATTTATTACTCTCCCAAGAGATTTCATTCAATGTGTAGGAATATTGCCGTGGTGTACCCAAGGTGTGTGATGGTAGATGGGTTTTCTTGTTACTGTGATGCAGAGTTGCCCCACTACTTCTTGGAACATTTTCAGTCTTGGCTTTACTTGTCTCCATTAGGTCTTCCAAAGTAAGATCAATATACTGTATCCCTTTGCTTTGATTAGACTCCCATATACAGATTTATCTTTATTAAAAATGCAGCCAAAGTCATCAGTAGTACCTCTCATGGTCACAAATCTTTAAATGTGTCTTCTTTAAAGGATGAAATCCTTATAGGAAATTATTAAGACATACTATAATTTCAAAAACCTTCTTATTCTCATATTCTTAGCCACTGTATAATTCACTGTGTGGACATTAAAATCTTCCTATCTATATGGTGTGATAATGACTGTAGTTTTTTTAAGTAATTATTTAAAAAGCACTTTGAATTTCTCTATATTCAACATATATCTGATACTAAACTTTGGGGTAACTGGAGCTTTGCTCATGCTCAAGACATTGATAACATCTTCCACTATGTATTGAAATGAAAATAAAAAGGTTTCTTACGAATTCAGCAAAAACCAGAGCAAGAAGATGTTATTTTCTAAATGATGCTGAAGGAGTTTGTTCTACATGGTGCTATAATTGACTTAAACCCTTCCGTAGGCAGCTTATTCCCTCTTCTGCAAAGAGAGCACATGAAACACCAAGCTCTTAATTTTGAAAGAGAACTTGAAATTAAAGAAGAATTATAGGAGAGAAGGTCAGGGAAAAAATAGGCCATGGGTGTTGTAGGTATACAGCATCTCCAGTGGATGGGAAAATCATAGTTGGATGTTGTGCAAGTTTTCTTCCAACTGTACTTTTCCATAACTGTGATTATTATTGAAATTATTTAAAACCCAATACTTTATTATCAAGTTCAATGCCACAGTTCTGTTAAAACAGAAGAGCTACATCAGATGCTCTGATGTTTTTGAACAAGACTTGAATTTGTCATATATGCACACACACATATATATGCACATACATATATATGTATATATATATACATATATACATATGTGCATACATATATATATGCACACACATATATATATATATACACACACACACACACATATATATATACACATATATATAAAAGTAAGAACTACCCAAAGTAATCTTTGACTAGTAATGCCAGAATAAACAAATCCTATGACAGAGAATAGTTTTGGAAAGGAATTTGGTAATCACAAAAAAAAAATCAACCAGATATGCAAACAAGAGGTGAAAAATTACCATGACATGGCTGGAGCTGGTTTCTTGAGCAGAGCAGAAAGCTGACATAGAAAGCTCTCTGAAGGAAAGCACTCCTATGACTTGCAAAGGCTCTTTATATGAGTACTCATATTGCTCAAATGTATAAGGGCAAAAGGAAAAGATGCTTAATTTTTCCACAAAAATATTTACCTCAGTGTAATTGCGATGGCAACTGTTAATAAAATAAAGCTATTCATCCTTGCCATCATAGCCCAGATTAAATAGCCCTAAAATCACTGAAACAGCATTTCTGTGATTAGGTTGATGGGTATTTACAGTCCTTAATGAAACATTATATAGTCATTTGTGCAAAGCATGAGCATATTGTGTACTGAAATTGTCACATAGCCAAGTTAAAATTATCCTGAACACAGATAGCATCTCAGCAGTATGCCATGCTATGAAATAAAATGCTAAACAAAACAACCAAAACCCAAAACCCTGTAAAAAAACTAATAATTTTCAATTTTTGTAATTATATTTTTTCCTCTATAAAACTGTATAAAATATTTTAAAGTATACCTGATAGCAGCCTTACAGATTTGTGTTATTGTTATGTTGCCTTTTATGTGAAATATTACATCAAAAAGGAAAAAAACCCAACCAGCTACTTTTTTTTTTTTTTTAAATCAACACAGAACTATTTACATCATTATCTCTTTATGACAGATGAGGATCAGATCATAGGAGCTAGTTGCTATTGAGTGTGAAGCCTTGAACCACAGTGCTGTGGGATGCTTTTGGGCCAGTCTTATGACATGTCCTTGTGGAGCTCTGGGTACATGGTCAGAACCAAAGTCTTCATATCAAATTTAATATAGGTTGAAGTAAGTTGCCTTTGAACAGTGTCCATGTGTAATCTTTGTGCCTTGCATTGCAAAAACTACAGACTTCTGTAGGGAAATGGTGTAGGTCACTAAAGGATACACTTCTATAATTTATACAGTCAGTAAACAGGCTCTATTTGTTCCTTGTGATTTCCTCCTTCAATACAGAGAACAAAAGCGGTGTTGGAAACCTAAAATTATTATCCAAATTCTGTAACAGCTGATCTTCACTATGATAAGCTACTGTAGCACCCTGATTTTCTGCATTCAGAGGTAACAGCACTGACGAACCATGTGAGTTTATCACTGGGACCCTCAGTTTTCTTTTTTCCCCGAGAGTGCATTTTTCATGTTCTAGTTGCTGTAAGGCTATTACCAATTTTACAATTTCTTTGGGGAATAAATAAGACCACTTTTTGTCTACCATCTGGAGTGCTCCTACTTTTTTTGCTGAATGCATAATTACAACTTTCTATATAGTGACTGAACCGTGGCCTGTGTTTACCAAACACTCGCATTTGGGGACAATGGAGAGTTGCCTGCTGCATTTTTAATTTTACTTTTATTAAACAGCAGAATGTTCAGATTGTTCATCTTCTTTCCTCATAGCCTTGATTTTCTAGTTTCTCTTCATATGCAGTGCAGTAACTCTGCTTTCCATAGTTCTGTCCTGATCCTGCCATGGGTTGTTTGAATTCAAAATTCCAATTCAGAGTCAGGTAAAGATACCTAAATATAAGTGTTAAACTTTGAACTAGATGTTCAGGCTATTATAGTCAAAGGAGTCACTGCTGTCAGTGAAGCCTGGGTAATGTGCCAGCTCACCCTGGAGTAAGTGCCTGTGTGTGATTTATTGAGGGGAATCCCTCCCCAGCTGTCTGAATCACCCACTGGCCAAAGCATGGTATACGTTTTTATGTGTCCAGACTAAGGAGCTTGGACATTGCCACTTTACTCTTCATCATAACTGTTGTCCTCAAGCTATGAGGACTTATATATTTAGTGCAAGAGGGTCCTGTTTCTGAGTTTGATAACAGCTACAATGTAACCATTTTACCTACAGCTGAATAGAAAAGATCCAGCTGACAGCTGATATGTCTCCTTTTGATTTCTGTACAAATTGCCCAACACAGCAAGGCCACTGCGATTTAGGCTTTCAAATCCTAACTCAGACCCTAGCACTCTGAGGTCCTTTCTATGTATGAATGCTAGCTGTTTTGTTGTTGTCTTACCTCTTTGGAATAAAATAAATACAACTTTTGCTGAAAGCTCTTTATGTATTACAGCCGGTAAACATTTGCCTAAAAAGATTCTGGTCGTGTCTCCATTTGGTTAATCTTTCCAGATATTCTATGATTTAGAACCATCATAGTCTGAGAATAGAAATGAACGGGAAAAACCTTTTGAAATCTTTGGACAGTTCCAACCAAATCTAACATATCACAGTCACAGAATATGCTGAGTTGGAATGGATCTAATCTACAAGGGTCATCAAGCCCATCTCTTAGCCTTGCGCAGAACATCCCCAAGAGTTACACCATGTGCCCGAGAACATTGTCCAAACACATCTTGAACTCTGTCAGAACATGTATGTAACTGTATAATGAAATGCCATAATTCCTTGATTCAGATAAGTCTATCGGCAAATTTTTAAATCCATATGACCTAATGGAAAATATATAATTTTAAAATCCTGAAATAAGTCCTTAGCTAATGTAAATAATTTTTTTACATTGAGTTGCATTTGCTGAGGTCTAGCTGGGAGGTAAGACGAAAGCAGTGATCTGAGGTTATAGCTTGTTTGTTGTCAGAGCAGTCTACAGTCCAAACAGCTTGCATATGAGTTGCAGAGTTTGCAATAAGCTAATTCCCAGATTGACTACAGGTTAACAAAGCTAACACTGCAGCAAGAAAAGCACAATAGTCAGCACTGTGTCCCTGAAGTTATTTTACAAATACCTAAAAATCCCCATGAAATCAACCTATGTGTGGTAAGCTGCCTAGCTGAAATTTCAGAAAAAATCCTAAATAAAAGCTTTGCCAGATGCTTAGTTTTGTTAGCATATCAGTGCAAATTAAGCCTGCTGCCTCTCTAGACTGAGTGCTTCAGTGCAGCACTTGAAGACTTGAACTGCTTGTTTAATGGGCTGTGAGATATTTTCCATTTTCTCTTAACAAAAAAAAACCAAAAAACCAACTCTTGGTGTTAAAATTAAGAAAATCCTAACAATGCTAATTCTAGTTAATTATCTGATTATGTTTAAAATTAGGAAATTGTAAATACAATAATCTGTCCATAAGAATACACAAAGGTGAAACACACCAAAATTTCAATACATGTGCCACAGGAATAAAGGGACTTCTCATTATGAAATAAAACTTTGGCAACCTTGGATGTCTTGTGGGTTTAGTAAAAGGCAAACAGAATTTCTGGGAACCAAAATGTAGCATCCATATGAGCCAGGACAATAAAATTCCTGCTGATTTTGAAGCAGGGCTGCAGGAGACGAAAAAGGAGAAAATCAAGGAGAAAGTTTACAAGAAGTCATCAAGACTACTCAGCAAAACCACAGTGGATGGGTTTAAAGATTGCTTTAGGTTCTACCATTAAAAAGCCACACTAGGAAATTAGTCTTTCCATCTCTTTGTCACACAGCAGAGCTGGTCCTAAATAGTTAATCCTGTATAGCTCCTTGAGTATATTCCAGCAAACTGGTAACACGTGGCTAAATATTTTTTAGCACTACACACATCATTTGCACTGTATTCTCTGATTGAATTCTTGTAATTCTCTATTCTCTTGTCTCCATTTCTTTGAAAACAGATAAGGAAAACAGATTTTTTAAATTTAATATTCAAATAGTCTTGTCATAAAAATAGGTCCTTTCTCTTATTGAGTAAGGCCTGAAATAGTTCCCCTATTTTCTGGATCCTAGAGGATATTAAAAAACCCAGAGATGCTACAGTAGAAGCTGAGTCAATGGTTCTGATCAAGTAGCAAGGATATACTGTGTGTTTTTTTCAATAATTCTTATCAAAATTTATTTTAAGAAGGGATTTTTTGGGGGATGTGGGATGAGGTTGGGAATGGGTTCATGGTGAGGGAGATGAGAATTCCAAGTAGACCTTAACTCCTGTTACGGGGAATCAAACTCCAGGTGTAATTTGCTGAGACTGAAGGTCTTAACTTTTCCTTGGGACCTCAAGGATTTGGTGGGCTAGAGGGTTGCCCTCCAAGACCAGCATCCCGTGTGGCTCAGAGCACATTCTGCAATACTGTGGAGTCATCAGATCTGTCAAGCTGCATTGGAGACGTTTGTTACATGAAAATGGATGATTGGGTGTCTGCAGGGCCTGGCTGGGTGACGGCACATGGAAGAGCAATGATTCACTATGCTGAAGTCACCATGGGGATAATTTTAATTTGTTGCAATTAAAGTATGGGGTCATTCTAAAACGTGTGCTTTGAGACATTCATAATCAAATTTACAGTAATGGTATCTCTCCCAGAGCTTCATGGAAATGTCTTTTCCCTCCCTGCCTGGTAACCATTTGCAGTCAAGTGCAAACGTGACACACCAATGGCATATCTTGCATGCTGGTTTCAGGCAGGGATATCTTCTGGCCAGTAGAAAGGTCACAGCAGGGCCAGCAGATGGCAGACACTGGAAGAAGCTGGAGAAGGTCATCTTCAATACACAGGAGTGGAAACAACTCTTCCTGGAAAGGTATTTTAAATCAAATTAAACCTTTATTGTGACACTTTCTGAGACATAAAAAAACCAAAAACAAATGGAGGAAGTAAAAGCACTTTAAATAAAAATTTACTCTAGTGCCATGATATGTGTATTTCTCAAAGGAGACAAATCCTCTATACATCGGACATGTTTGCATATTGTGTATCAATAGGCTTTGCACCAGCATTGAGATCAACACAACAGATTAATAATCTTTCTGTTATTTTAAAAGGTCAGATCATGGCTATGTGTTTACACAGTAAGTTCAGAAATGTGACAAATATTCCATGTTATTTAGAATCTATTTATTGGGGAGGTGTTGTATGCTCTCTCTCTCCCTTTTTTAGGTTGTCATTCAGTAAAATCCCAAGTTTTAAAGCACATGAGGGTCTCCAATACTCTATGAATTTTAGCAACATAAACCTTAGTATAAAAAACAAAAACGAAACAAAACAAAACCTTCTCAGAGGTAATTACATAAGATCACAGATGGTGGAATGGATGCATAGAGAAGTAATTTGCTCGAAGGCACTTATCAATTTTGTAATACAGTGCACAAGTGTTCATTCTTTATTCAAACTGAAAGAACACTGCCAATTTATTGTGTAACCATGTTCTGCCAATGTCCTATATAATGACATGGTTTTGTTTTGTATTATGGACTTCTCCATCACTTGTCTTTTTCATTATCCACATGTTGTCTGCCAATAGCAGAGGCAGAACCAACACTAAGACTGAAGACCATATTTATCTTCCTCTTCACAGGTTTTTGGTTGTTGTTGGTGGGGTTTTATTTTATTTTATTTTTTTTTAAATGCACATCTTATTTACCACAGAGTTAAGCAGCCAGAGTTTCAGACTGAGAAAAAATGGAATTGAGAAGAAAGAGTGTTAAATTCCTTTTTCTAGCCTGGGAGAGTACAGCAATTTAAAGTGCTCTCATACCATCATAATGTTAATTTCCTCCCCAGTGCTTTCTGGCATCTGGCTCTATTCCCCCATGCAAAGGAGCTTTACAGAGTAATTTGTCTCATTAGAATCTTTGTTCCTGAAATGTGAAAGGAAAATAATTGTTATACATAGTATCTGGCAAAATATATTGCTGTGCATAAATATAATAATAGACAGATGTAAGATTATTTCATAGAGTCAAGTATATCCAAAAAGTATTAATTCTAAAATTTAACCAGAAAGTAAGCAATATGATCTGCAGTTATCTGTAGGACTTCAATTCAGCCTTCTTGTGTATAACTGTTAGGATTTAGTCCTGCAGGAAGCTGGAGAAATGGTAACAGGATTTCTTGAAAAATATGATGCTTTTTGGATTGAAGGATGAAGGACATCTTATAGATTGGATATTACTGCCTTTTTCACTTGCTCAAATAAAGTCCAGTGGTGAAAGAGGTTCTTAAATTTGGAGTGGAACTGTTGAAGCTGCTTTTGGTGGAAATTACATCCTAAGGAAAAACAGCAAAAAAGTCAAGATTTTCTGTATTTTTTCTTTTGTACAGCAATAGCAGAAAGCTGCTGAAAAATACTAAACACATCACTACACCACAGAAATATGTAATCCTGCTTGCTCTCAACCTGTACTGGATCCACATGATCTGCCATAATCTGCCAGTATGTGAGAGGCTACAGGTATTGCTCAATGTGAGTTCATGATCTGCAACAGATCCTAGACAATGACAGACGCCAGTTTTCTGTGTGCTTCGATATGATACTTTAATGGGTTGCTGAGAAGGACTATCTTGTGTATGTTGGGGGTTTTTATATGTAGTCTATTAAATTTTAGAAGTTTGCCCCTGATATGAAACCATGTGCATTTAAATTATAGTTATTCTATGAATAACATAATTCTGAAATGCTTAGAGAAAGTGTGTCTGTGTATACATGGTTTTTGAAGGGCTACAGCAAGCAGTAACCTCCTTATACTCTTCAGGTATCACCTAAAAGAAAAAAAAAAGGTAAAAGAAATTATGAAAAAATAGGAGGGAAAGCAAGCAGTTTCTAGTTCTCAAATGGAGAAGATTTTTAATATTTCTGACAAATTTGGTTAGAGAAAAAATAGTTCTAAATTATGTGCCCATTTTTTGTTGACATTCTTGAAATTGCCTTACATCAGAAAGAGCATTAAAGATCCCTAGATGTGTTTGATATAATCAGAGCAGAGTTATTTAAAGGTCTCAATGGACTGTTAGCCTATCTAGATACAATTATATTTTGCAATCCCTGAAGAACAAAAGTCCGTCACGTACTTTAAAAGCTAGAGATGAAAGACTATACTTCAGTTAGGGCAAGTGTAAGCTAAAAATGGCTAAACGTAGGCATTTGGAAAATGTGTCAATCCTGACAGCTCAAAAATAGAAATAATTATGTAAATCTTGGCTCCCAACTAGAAAGCGGGTGAGTTAGAAAGGTTGTTAAATATCTTCACATACTTCAGTAAATTAATTCAATCTCCTGTCAGAGATTAGAGATCCCCTATGAAGGTGCTAAAAAGATAGATTGCTGAGTGGCAATTTGGGTCAGACCAACTTAGCTCATTCAGTGCTGGGAAAGTGTGGGGTAGAACATTCTGTGCCAAGTGTTTAAGCGCCCAGGCAGGCAATTACAACCTCTGAAGAGCATCAAGAGCAGCGAGGCGTGGTTACTTCCCAGACCTACTCACAATGAACAAAATGCTCACCTTTAAAACAACTCAGGTTGCACATGAAAAGAGACTGAGTAAATTGGAAAAGGGAAATGGAAGGACTATGATACAGATGTTCATTTTTTTCTGTAATAGTTTAAATTTATTTCATGGTTTATGGGCAGAGGTTTCCTTGTGGGACTTCCAGGTGTTCCTACCATAGAAAATTAGAAAACTAAATCTGAAATCAGTAGAAAAGAAAAAAAAACACAATCTTTTTCTGCTTTGTATGATTTGATAAACATTGCTTCTTAGGAGCAAATGCTGATCCTATCATTGGGATGCAACATCCACTCACCTAAGGAAAGGCTGGGTGGAGAAAGCACCTGTGGCATTTTACAGAAGAGATTATAAACTGCATTCCACCTATCAAGGGTCTGAAGTAAAGCCTTAGTTATGTATTTCAGAAGGGAACTTTCAATGGAATCACTCCAGCCTCTGGATAGTTAATGAAGCATTGTGCCCAATTTTGCATTAAAAGACATTTTCATCTGTCATAATGGTGGCCAAACACTGGAGGACACTAGAATCTCATGCCATGGAAACATTCAAGACTTGATTGGGCATGAGCAATCTGGTTGAATTAGATCTGCTTTGAGGAGACGGTTAGATTATACGACATCTATGTCATCTAGATGTCATCCAGATTAGATGACTAATGCTTCCATGGCATTTTAGAAATTTATTAGTTTTAGAGCTAAAATTGTGATGTGTGACCTGTGGATCACCAGTATTGTACCAGATACAACAAAAAACGTGCTTTGTAAATGTGATCTGAGGTTCTATTGGCCCTGCTGGCTACCAATAGGAGCTACCAAGATGTGCCAGGAAGTGACTGTCTCTACAGCTGACAATTTTGATATTCCAAAAAAGTGGGCTTGAGTATTTATCATAGTTATATAAAAGAGATGAAGATACAACCCACTCAAAAAAGAAAAAAAAAAGTATAAAAAATAAGTTAGAAGCTAGGATTTTGAATTTGAAAGAGTAGGAGAACAACGACTTATACCTTATCTACCTGGGCTATGGATAGTGATAATGTAGAAGGGCACAGGCCTGAGCACCGGTATATGATTGCCTATACTGCTAATTCACCAGTGACTGTCAGTGTCTGATTTTGAACTTAACTCAGCCAATGGTCTCCTGTACACTGAGAATTAACATGGGCCACTGGTAATTCTCAATAGGCAATTTGGCCATGGCCAGTCTGTTTTGGGAAGTATGAGAGTTTATTTTTGTGAGGGTGAGCTGTACTTGCACTATTTGTTCTCAGTGTCTGTGGAGAATGCCTGTTTCATTTAACAGCATTCACATAACTGGAACTTGAAATACTTGTCCAGCTAGCACAGCATCAGGTAGTCTGTGGAAAGGTACTGTCTTGTTTTTGGCAATGGGGGCACCTTTTGACAGTTTCTCACAGAGGCCATTCCTGAAGCACCCTTTGCTACTGAAACCTTACCAAATAAACCCAGTATACACTTTTATCACAAAACTAAGCTCCAGTGTTCAGACACCAGCAAAAAACCGCATATTTAACAATATATGCCATGTTATATTCTTTTTTCAGCAAAAAAAAACACCTAAACAGCAAAACCAACCAAACAAACAAAAAAAAAGGCAGCTGCAAAGCAGTAGTTCTCAGGTGCAACATGATGCACCTTGAAAGTGGAGCATTTAATCATGAGCTTGTCTCTATTACTTTGAGACAAACAGCATTAATTTTCGCAGGTCTAATAAGTTGTTATTATCTAGCTGGTAAGGGCATATTACTCAGAGCCGCCTCAGCAAGAGGAAAAGGAGTAGCAAACTCTGCCTCTATGCCATTAAGTGGAGTTGCTAGCAAATACCTACTGTTCTAGTGTGCAAGAATAACATAAAATAGAGTAACACCTCCAGGAACTACTATAAAAATATTTAATGGAACCACCAGCTAAAATAGTAAGCAGATTAAGTTTAACAGAAATGGTTCTAAGGTGGATGTAATTTCTTTTTATTTTAAAATTTTTAATTAAAGTATAAGATTTAAAGGTGACTATGCAAGGTCCTATAATAAAATGTAATAAAATGATACAAGTATTGTAATAAATTAAGCTGTAAAAAAAATTCATTTTTTTATAAATAGTTGCTTTCTGTAGTGCAAAAGAGATGTTTTTTACACTGACAAGAATGGAAGTGGTTTAAAACAATAAATAAAAATTATGAGACTTTTTTTGGCTTACAAACAGAAGCAATTCATGGTCATTGCTCTATTAATGTAAAAATATCAAAAACCTTTTGGAGTCTAGAGACAAAATACAGCATGATCATACCCCTCAAATGTGGTCCTTCCCCAAACCTGGAAATTCTCACACATAGTCTTTCCTTTTTTCCCTTTTTTTTTTTTTTTTTTAAATACCCTCTTTGCTCTCATTTTGCTTGCCTCTCACAGGTTACATCTATCAGGCTTTTTAAGTACCAGCCCTAGACAAACTAAATTGGCCCTCCTGTTGATATAGATTAAAGGTAGAGCAGTATGAATTGCTTTGCCATAATCCTACTATATGCAGAACCAGAAGCTCAGAGCAGAGCAGTTTAGCAGTTTATGTTTTCAGACTTGATCAGAAAACCTGAAAATGGTTGCTGTATTGCTAAGCACCTTAGGACTCCTTATAGGGAACCATGAGAAACTAGAAGTTTTTGTTCATTGCAAGGTTATTTAAAAAAAAATAAAATTCATTAGTACTGTGAAGTATTCAAGGCTTTATTAATATGCTAATGCTACACTGAAAAGTGAGGCAGCTGAAGTGTATTTGAAGAACCTGAAGCTCTGATTTTTTTTTAGCTTTTTGGTTTTCTGACAAAGGAGTGCCCAGGAATAGTGAACGAGGCTATTTTGGGATCAGAAAGGATGAAAAAGAGGCAAAATGGCTGCATGATATTACTTATTCAAGTTTTGCACTTTTTTAAGTTTTGCGCGCTTTTTCCATAATTTTTTTCATCTTCCTTTTCCAGTTTACTGGCTTCTGCTTTGCTGGCATTGTTTTGCAGACAGATATTTAGAGGTAGTGCTTCTCAAGGAGGTATTGAAAGAAAACATGCACCACGGACTAGGTCAAGGAATTTAGAGAGCTGGAGGGGTATGGAAAGAGAGTGTAAATAATGAAGTAAAGGAAGAGAAAGAGATTGAAAGTAGTGTAGGTAGGGAGAGGAAATCCAAGTAGCAGAAAAGAATCAGAGGTGGAACTGGTGGTGGTGTGAAAAATAAAACAAAACAAAACAATTAACCACCCACAACAACAAAAAACAAACAAAAAACCCCACCCCAAAACAACAAAAAAAAGGCACATGACTCTAACATGGAAAAGGAGAAATAGCTGGTAGTGATTTTGAAGAACATTTGGTTGTGGAAAGCAGCAAGACATCTGGGTGCTAAATTGGACCATGTGGAGTGTTATGTATCCCATCACTAAAATCAATAGGATGAGATGAGAGGATTCCTCTTCAGTTGCTCTTTTTGCCTGAAGCAGTTTTACCATTTCCCAGTCACTGCATATTTTTTCCTAATGGTTTGGCTCCAGTGAAGTGAGATGAATGGAGATTTGAGAGGAACCTGTTCTGCATAATGCACAAGGGGAGCTTCCTTAGGGGAAATACAGGCAGTCTCTGTGCCTGTGATGGTGAGAGGACATGCATCCCTTATACAACGCATGCTATTTCTTATTAATTTAGTCACCATCCTTTCCATGGTATTTGTTCCAGGTTCAAGCTAGCTGTCCAGAGAGTAGAAATGCCAGAGCTATGAAAAAGAGATTCCTGTCTATGTTCTGTACAAGACTGTTAACATATGTGATAGGGTTCCTCTGAGGGAAAGCCTTAGTGGCCTTATCTGCCTTCTCTCATTTTCTGTCATTAGTTGTAATTCATAAGAATTCAGCTGTTTCTAAATATACTTATTTAAGCTGATTTCAATACTGTTATCTTTAGCATAATGAGAGAACCCAAAGAGAATGGATGCTGTGAATTGTATGCCATGGGGGAGCCCCTTAAGTTTCAGCAAAGAATGGGTGAGTGTTAACATCAAGTCTCATGCAGTGAGTGCATTTACATGTAGCTTGAGGCCTGGCACCTGTTCTGGTGATTCAATAAGCTTGTTCCCTAGGAAAATTTTTTGCATTTTTGTAATTTTCTGATTTGTTTTCTATTCTTCTTCCCTTGTCCCCTGGATACAGGAAGTTCATGTAAAAAGTCTGTGGGTTTTTTTGTTTGTTTGTTTGTTGGTTGGTTTTTTTTTTAGTTTGAAAACGTAACTAACAGTTGTATTGAAGGATTTGCCTTGGATTCTTTTACAAGTCTATTAAATTTATGAGTTCCATATACTTAGGAATGTGTTTCATAACTTAATAAAGTAAATAATAGCACATTAGGAAAAGTTAATTTTTCTTTCATTGTCATGTCTTTGTTGTCTCTTTCTAAACTAAAATTGGAGCAGTTCCTGTTCATTCTTACACAGAAACCTCCTTTGGCATTCTTTTTAATCTTTATGTGACTTTTTAGAATTAATGGAATGAAATATATAAAGGCAACATTTGTGTGTGTGTGTGTGTGTATGTGTGGAGGCTTAAATGTGCAAGAAGTCTCCCTGCTTGAAATGACTCAAAACCCAAATGAACATGAGCAACCTGCTCAAGCTGGCCCTGAGTGGAGCAGGGGGCTGGGCTGGATGGTCTCCAAAGGTTCTTGGTGACATGAGCTATTTTATAGAATAGAATTATAGAATCATTTAGGTTGAAAAAGACCCTTAAGATCATAGAGTACAACTACAAGCCATTCTATGAATTTTATTTTTTGTCCAAAGGGACTTTCCAACACAAATTTCCAATATTTTGGCTAGAAGGAGAGAGTTTGGCAAAAAGTGGGGGTTAAAATCAACACATTTTAATTAACCACAAAATCATTATTAGATTTTTAGTGAATAATATGTCATCTTATCACAGATTTTATCTTAACACTTTGACTTGTCTCAAACTTTTTACAAAATCTCAATATCTGCTTGGAATCTACATTATTTTCTACACAGTTCTCCTTTTTCATTCCAAATTACAACTAAAGTAGCTCATAATAGTTTGTAACTTTCACTAAAATTCTTTTCCCTCTTTGCCTGCAGCTTCTTTTCCAGATCCTTTAAATCTGACAGGGACAACCAGCCTTGGTCCTACAGGGGAATTTTGAACGTGACTGCTGCTGGCTGAATTATTTAAAGAAATGGAAACAATGTTGAAAAGTTAAAAAATAATTTGATATGCAGCTCACTTTCTAAAATTTTTTGTAATATTTTGCTCTCATATATATGTTCACTCATGAGATTAACTTCAACTATTATTCTAAACTACAAGGTGATTCTTCTAAGATTTTCTCATAAAAAACAATTTTGTGGGTCAACCCTGCAAGGCAACCTCACACAGCCACTCATTCACCACCACACCAGTGTGACGGGGGACAATTTTTACCTTTATGGAGAACTCTACAGGGGAAACTGGTCCCTGGGCTAATGTGAACAGATATGTTTGACTCTGCAGTGTGTCAGGTCCATTCTGGTAAGAAGTCTCTGACTGACTTGAATTGTGTTGGAAGATTTGTCCTGGTGTGAAGCTTGTGGGGTATGACCATGTCATCAGGCAAAAGCAGACCAAGATGATGTGCACCCTGTGGGCTCTTAAACAACCAGGACCTGGAGTGAAGCAGGAGTGACAGACACCTGCCAGACAGACG
Source organism: Sclerurus mexicanus (assembly GCA_013396755.1). Taxonomy (NCBI): domain Eukaryota; kingdom Metazoa; phylum Chordata; class Aves; order Passeriformes; family Furnariidae; genus Sclerurus; species Sclerurus mexicanus. The sequence continues at coordinate 909,385 of VWZF01007822.1, forward strand.
GAAGTGACAGGGAACATTCATGTAATCTTAACACAAAAACACTCAGTGCATATGTTATCCATAATTTATGTCCTTTTTCTGTTGCACTGAGAGATTTCGCTGCTGAGATGATGCTGGATGTTTCTGGATGCTGCTGATACTTGAACGTAAAACATGGCATGAATGTGACGTACCGGTATGGATTCCTGAAACTTGTCCCAAGCACTGTCATGCCAGTAGCTGCATTTTGCCCTATTATTAAGGCTCAACATTATTATGATGGATTGCAATCATTTCACTTGAAGTGAGGAATCAAATTTTGTGTGAGTAAAGGTGTCACAATAATACCCTACAGCAATAGACCTGGATCTAGTGAAAAAAACAGAAGGCTTCCTTCTACTGCCATCCAAGCAGTAAAGGAAAGTCTTTTAAGTCATCTTATGTAGAAAAAAGAAGAAGAAATGAAATAATGAAATGTAGCTCACAAATGCCCTATTGAAATCAATGGGCTGGAGTTTAAAACTCACTTAGATGGACTTAGTGGCTTCAAACGTCTTTTAAATCACTGATTTCTCAGAGCAAATGTAGTCTGGGAACCACTAACCAAAAAAGATCACTTATTTCACAGTGATATAAATGCTACAGACGCAATCACTGGGCTGTCTGAGCTGGGGGCAGTCAGGTACAGAGGGTGGAGTGTTTTGTGCCAAGGGCTGTTTCTTCCCATGTTTTCTACCATTGGAGGAAAGCAAACTAAATCCCCAGACAATGACTGGGACAGGAGAGCATGCAGAACAAGGCACTGGCAGTGGGAACTGGTTGTGAACTAGATTTGGTTGTTAACAACATTACAGTTGTACTACTTGTTTTGGTATGAGGTCAATTTTGGGCCTTTCATGATATCCAAACACTGGAAAAAAGACACAAATATGTTTTGCATATACAACAACAAAAGACCAAAAGGAGTAAAGGTCTTTTCTTTCACTAATACAAGTTAACAGGGTTGAAAAGAATGCAGAAGAGGATCATGATAGATCAAAACAGCCACAAGATACTTTCCATGATGTAATCTTTTCTCCCACCTCTACGATGACTGATCTGCTATATGCCAAACTGAATGCCATTGCCTGGACATAGAACATTGTAAACAATTATTCAGTAATGAAACTTTCCTACCTAATTTTATGATGGCACCTGAATAATGGCAAGACAGAGCCTTGACAAAAAACTGAACAATTTCATGCATTGTAGTTACAGCTGCCTGTAAATTCTTGCTGTGGGTATCCTCTCTGGAGCTTTGCACAATTCCTTCCCTCCCTGTGTTTTAGGGAGTTAACCTTTCATTCCTCAGAAGAGAAATAAAAGAGAGGGTGAAAATCCCATCCCTAATTAAATAGTGAGAGAATTTTATAAATAGACATAGTTGCAATTATGTTCACTGAGATGTTCACATAGCTGCTGCACTAACAGTAATAGTCTCACCTCAAACTGCACATGCAGTTACTGCTAATGTACACGTTCCAAAAGCTCCACAGCATGGGAGAGGGATTAGCCTAATTGGTGATAAGAGAAATTGTAGAAGGCTATGTAGTTTGCATGTAAGTCTCAGAAGTATTAATGAACTGGTTCGTTAAAATTAGGTAGAATGTGGATCTTCATATAGGCTAAACTACTTTTGGGAATTCTGGGGATTTATAATTGAAGCTCAAAGTCTCCATTTTACACACTATTAGCATAATAATTCTCCTATGTATAAGAAGCCAAAGTGGAGATCTTTGATAGTATTTTATAGCGCTCCCTTATATAATTTGTTAATATCAAGAATCTGTATTTCTTTGGTACAATGATAACAACAGTACACAAAAACACAGGCAATAAATACTTTGCATCCTACTTCCAGTCCTATTAATTAAATGTTTTGAAAATCATAAACTGGGACTTTGTGACATATTGACATGTACACAGAGAAGTGCTTGCCTGGATCTGCTTCTTGCTCTGATTTTACAGCTCCATGCACCTTTGTACACCTGACACCACTGCCGGGGGAATCCAGATGGGAGGAAGGTGGGGAAGAATGAATAGTGGATTGAGTCAGTGTGGTTCAGGCCCACATTAAGCAGAGACCAAATAAATGATAGTGAACTCTAGAGTCTAGGAACAAAACCTTTGCAAATGAATTTTATAGGACAAGGAATAATGGTTTTAAACCAAAAGAGATTAGACTTAGATTAGATATAAGGAAGAATTTTTTTTCCAGTGAGGGTGGTGAAACACTGGTGCAGATTGCCCAGAGGTACCATGCCCCATATCTGAGAATATGTAGCTCAAAGCTAGTTGACTGCAGGAGGTGTTGGACTAGATGAACTCTAAAGAGCTCTTTCAACCCTAATCATTTCGTGATTATGAAAACCTTTAGAAGATATTTGAGATCACAGGAGTCCCCAGTAGCTCAGTTAATTCTACTTCACCAAAGTGACTGAATAGTATAAGCTGTTGCTACTTAAGTAACTATAGTCATTATATGAGAACCTAAAATATCCTCAAGTCTCACTTGGTATAGTCATGAAATTCCCAACCCCTTTTTTTTTTTTTTTTTTTTTTCCAGTAATACTCTTTAGGTTTCTCCTGGAAAGAAAAAAGTCACAAGTCTTCATGTTGCTCAACTGTCTGCTTTTGAAGATGTATAATTAAACTAAATATCTCTGTATTTTACCAATAGATCCTGACCAGGTAGAAGCACTCAGAGCACATTTTACAGATTAGTCACCTGGAAAACATAAAATTGCGGCTCTCTGTTTTCTCCACTGTAGTGGGGTGTGATGTGAAAGACTTCTCGTTTAATGTGTTGGGAAAAAAGAGTTCAAATCATGGTCTTTCAGGACATTGCTATATTACAAAATAAAAAAAGGTCAGGAAGCAATCATTGCTTCCAAAAGACATGACCAAAAGCTACTACAATGCTTAAAGGATAATTCTGCCTAGAACAGACTGGACTTATTCATGTTGTATGTCACTTGGCTTTGCTCCCCACCTGTCCCCCACCCTCATCTATTGGTCTTAAGATGTTAATACTAGTTTTGCACATTTTCAGTTCTAAGTGTCTGAAATAATAGGAAGCCATGTTGCAATGTTCCAGAATACTGTTGTCATAACATGATTCTGAAAGGAGTTGTGCACCCCAGGACATGGCAGGATGGTGCTGTAGGTGTTCGAGGACGTCACACTTAACACAGCATGGGGAAATTGTGTGAAACAGAGAAAACCAAATTAATAATGTCATTTACACAGACTTTTGCCTGAAGATAGACTCTGGGTAAGGGTGAAGGTGTGCTTTTCAGCTCTGGGAATTCTAACTTGGATGAACAATTACTTGTTTAGGAGGCAATCCCCTGTTCAAGAATTCCTCAGAGGGGAATTTTTAGTCTGTTCTGTCCTTTGTCCTTGGTTGTTCTTTTCAAAAGTTGCATCCTCTGTCCAGACAGTAGTAAGGAACTAAACTGCCTAAGTTCAAGGGAATGATAGTGAATAACAAAACAGCTATGAGAAAATTTCCCCTTTTGAAGAGGGAATAAAGGAATTAAAGATTTTTTTACATACTATTTTTATTCAAGATATTCTTAATTTTTAAAGGAATTTTACAAAACATCTTTGGTTATTCAACACTGTTTGTCAAGGTTTTTTTAGTCACCTCTGTCAGGGAGGTGGGATGACAGCACTCAGCCCCTCTAGGAAAGAGCTCAGACCTGCCTGCCCAGCTACCTTACATTCCTTGAATGCTCCTGACAGAGAACCAGACAAACTCTGAAATCCTTAACTTCTTCTCTCATTTTCCTTCTGCTGAATAAGGGTGGCTATTCATAATAGACCCAGAACAAACTCCCAATGCAATCCCTTTCATTTAAACAAAATAGAAAAATATCACTAATGAGGTGCCAAATTAAGGCAGCAAGTGCTCATATACATTCCAGGCAGCTGATTATCTCTCATCAAGGTGCCTAAGTAATACAGTCCTCATAATGAACTAATGGATTTGCAGGTCCAGTTAACACAAAAGTTCAACCTCAGACAAGTTAAAGTTAATCAAGTACAGAAAGGACTAAATTAGTACATTTAAATTCAACTGACAGAGGCATTAGAGCTGTGCTGTATTCCTTATTTTCTGCTTTGGTGTTAAGTGTTGGGAAGAGAATGGCAGTTGAAGTATCCCACTCTTTGGGGACTTCATGCTTCAGTTCCTTACCACCCATGCATATGGAGTTGCTAATGACAGAGCAGCTACCCATCAGGGAATGCAATTCCACGTAGACATTTTCACCAAAATGGATTATTTCAGCCTCGTTGGTCACAGATTCTGTAGTTTTCCAGTGATTCATCTTACTATTAATAATGTCAGAGAATTTTAGGCCCTTGAATTAAATAATGATAAATAGGAGCTACTGAGCGAGCTCGGCAGAGGCAGTGCTGTTTATTTCAGTGTGAAGCTCTGTCAGGCCTGATAAATCGGATCCCTGAAATAGTTTATAAAGTACTGAATTGATGTGGCGGTTGGTGAGGGAGAGAATTAATGTTACGAAATAGGCCTGCAACCTAGATTTGATGAAAGCTGAGGAAAGCCTTTTATATAAATTCTGTGTCTGTGTAGGAAATGGCTGCAGTGAGAGGTGAAAGAGCTGCACAGGGAAATAATATGCTCTGTAATCTCGGGGGGTACAGGGCAGGGAAGGAGGCACTCTGCGGATGCCGGCAGTGCCGGAGCTCTGCGGCGCTACACAAGAGCTCTGCCAAGAGGAGGGGTGGTCACAGGCTGCTCATTTATAATACCCAACACTGAGGACACACTGAACAAAAGAAAAATGAAAAGCTTCTTAAAGATGTAGAAGAGGCTTTCAAGTTCCACATGGCTGGCTGTGCCAGGCTGCTGGAAAGGAAGAGATCCTTGATGTTGTCTTCAGTAGTGCACTTGCTATTGCTAATCTCTCTGGCTGAATTAATAGTTTCCTCTTCAGATCAGTTCATAAAAATACCCCAGAAAGTGCATGTTAAAATCATCTTCCATCCAGTTCTTAATTTTAGGTGTGTGCCTTCTAGCAAATAGGATTGCTAGGCACAGCATCCAGTAACAGAGCAGGCTGTGCTGTGTGTGCTGGGACATACCCAGCTTTCAGGAAAAAGATGCTACCCACAGAAAGGGGAGCTTTTCAAAACTGCTTACTGGTGGAATTGGGCAGATAATTGCTCTTAAGGATAGTGAGACCTGGTGAAACCCAGATCTTGGAAGTGCTCAACAATACAGATGCAATGTTTCTGGACCATCAGACCAAGTTGAAGGGGGAGATGACAACAGTGTTTCTCCAGCTGTTCCAGATGTGTCAACACACCAGTGATGAACACTTTACTTACATGTTTTACTTATTGCTAGGGATTTATATTTGATCTAAGTCTTTTTAATAGGAATTTATTTTCTGAGGTCTTGATGCATAATGGTTCATGGGATCGTAGAATAGGCTGAGTTGGAAGGAACCCACAAGGATCATTGAGTCCAACTGCTGTCCTTGGACAGGACACTCCAAGAGTCCCACCATGTGCCTAAGAACATTGTACAAAAGCTTCTTGAACTCTGTCAGGCTTGGTGCTGTGAGCAGTGCCCTGGGGAGCCTGTTCCAGTGCTCAACCACCCTCTGGGTGAAAAACCTTTTCCTGATATCTAATTTAAACCTTCCCTGACTCAGCTTCGCAACATTTTTACTGATCATGGGAGTGAAAAGATTGGTACCTGCCCCTCCTCTTTGCCTCACAAGGAAGTTGGAACTGCAATGAGGTCTCCCCTCAGTCTCCTCTTCTCCAGGCTGAACAGACCAAGTGCCCTCAGCTGCTCCTCATGTGGCTTCCGCTCAAGGCCCTTCACCATTGCCCTCCTTTGGACACTCTCTAATATCTCTCCTATATTGTGGTGTCCAAAATTGCACACAACGTTCCAGGTGAGGCCGTCCCAGTGCAGAGCAGAGTGGGACAATCCCTTCCCTCGACCAGCTAGCGATGTTTTGCCTGATGCTCCCCAGGACAGGGTTGGCCCTCCTGGCTGCCAGGGCACTGCTGACTCATATTCAACTTGGCATCCACCAGGACCCCCGGGTCCCTTTCCACAGTGCTGGTCTCCAGTCTTTTTTTTCCTGGCCTATACGCACGGACAGGTTGCCTTATCCCAGGTGCAGAGGAATTCTGTGGGTGGAATCAATGTTCTTCACTCCTCCTACATTACTCTTCAGTTTCATATTTGCTCATGAAGACACTCTAGAGGGAAGGAAATGAGGAGGGGATTTTTTTTTATATCTGTCCCTCTCCAGAGGAGCCTTTCCTGACATTGTGCCACATTACGAAAGGCCAAAATAATGACCATTCATGTGGATCATAGACCTCAAACCAGCTGTTAACCACCAGATGAGGCTGTCAGATTGGGAATGATAATTTTAACAATTCTATATGTGCTTCTTCCTACAGGATAGCAAAGGGAGAAAAATATGGTAGATAATTATCACTCCCAAAGGCAGGTCCTAGGTCTCAGTTCTAGTCCTTTTTATGTCATTAAATGGGCCATTCTTCATACAGGTTTTTCGACAGACATTTAACAAAGCTGCAGGATGGTCAAATTCTGAAAACAAAAGCCAGAGCTACCCTTATACAGTTCATTCAGAAGAAAATCTGATCAATCTAACAGGGGAATCAGTGGGTTAAGATCTAAAGGATACTTTCATGCAGTTGAAAGGTATAATATCAGAACTTTATAAATAGTTAGATAATATTCAGCATTTATACTGAGTTTTGGGAAGATTCTTGGCGTTCCTTTTTTTTCCTATCAGTTTTATCTCATCTCTACTAACAACCATAAAATTACTCTGTAAATTGCATAAGTGCATGCAGTATCAAAACAATGAGAACACTATTATGAGAGAAAAATAAGTATACCTTTTCTCTAAATCTATTATTTACAAGTGATGTGCCTTGGTGCCTGTTTTCTGTCTCACCAGTCTTTTGTCCTTATGTGATCTCCAAAAAGCAGAGAACTGATTTCAAGTGCCTTGTGCAAGAAAGAAGAATGTAACAGGCTAGATTAAACAGTTTTGTGATTCCCTTAATATGGACAATTTAACCTCTTAATCTTCAGTATCACGGGGATAGGGGGAGATATTGTAAAATGTAAAGTAAAGAATAGGGGAAGAAAGTTCTGCTTAGTACTGATACAAAAATATATATTTAGAAAAGAGAAAATAATAACATTATTCTCCAATTTTTTTTTTTCTCAAGCTTTTGTCCTCTTCTAATTCTGTTTGAAATAAGAAAGAAATTTTGAATATGGAATAGCTTTCAGGAGCCTAAAAAAATGCCCTGAAACCTTACTTTCTGTATTTGCAATACAGATACCAGCACCTGAGCTGGTTGCTCTGGTCTGCCTTTGCAATGAACAGAGAGAAATAAGCACTTTTACTTCCCTATTTTAACATCAAATGGATTTGTTCTTTCAAGTATATCTCTCTGAGTATAAGGGTGTTCGTAGAGTGACTATGTGAGCATTGTAAGCATCTGTGGTGGTCATATGTAACCTCTCTCTGGCAGCTTCAATGTGTTTGAACCAAGGCATTGCTTCTTGGTGTAAGCAATGGGTAAACGAAGTTGCAATCAAACTCATATTTATGAAATGCAAGAAGGCTCCATTTTGTTTCTGTAGTCATTCCTGAAGCACACAAAGGGTAATTCCACAGGTTGTGCGCACCACTTTGTTTAGAAAACAGTATGCTGAAATCAGGAAAGTTTTGGACTCTTCTCCTCCTTGATCCCACCTCAATATACAGCAGTGCAACAGGGAAGGGGTGTTTCCTCAAGGATGGGAATGCCAGATATAGTTCAGCCATAATCCTTAGCTCCCTGTCTTATATTCAAGTGTTTTACTCCATTTCCTGAAAAGGTGTTTCCATCAGTTATTTACAGAAAATTTCCAGCTCTGTTTGAGCAATTCACATCTTGTGGAGTTTTGCTCTTCTGTTTATTTGCTTTGGTTCGCTTTTATTTGTTTTGGTCTTTGTGTTGCACTAGGGTTCATATCACTATCCCTTTACTTCCGTACCTTCACCTGATTTGAGTTGCAGAAGCTCTTTTCAAAGAGGTTTTCAAAGCATAGCCTGCGTCCATGTCTTAAGAAAGTCTTAAGAAAGATAGTCTGCGTACAGTCTTAAGAAAGTTGTGTTGTGAGATACAGCTCCTTTAGAAATAGGTGTCTGGGTGGAAGTAAAGCAAATTGTAAAAGAAGCTGGAAAGTGATTCAGGATAATAATAGCTGAAGCTCTTCTCAAGGAAAAGAAGTACAGGTAGAAGAGAATTCTCTTTGAGAGGTTGGGATATCTGGAGAAGAAATTAGGATGAAAACCTGTATAAAAAACATTTCAGAGAGAAAGTACTTGTATGGAATCTGCTTAGACAATATCCATCAAAGGAAAGAGAACTTGAATTTCTTGATTTTTAGACTGACAAGTCTATCATACAATGAATGATATTCTAATAAAAGATGCTAAACTAGGCTCCAGATGTCACAGTCAGGTCTTTCTGTAGGAGGAAAGCTTAGTGACACTCTCACATTCAAGGATGTTTAATAGTTTTTGCAGTAATTGCAATGAGCATTAGCAATGAATGTGGGCAGCTCTGTGACAGCTAATGTAGCATCAGCGTCAAAGTTGCTTGTGATGAGTTAGGAGTGGTAAATAATTTAAATGAAACTGAAGGAAAGTTTAAAACAATTTAAAGTATTTTTATAGTGTTTAACGGATATTATAAGAAAACTGATAAAATTAGACTATCTGTAGTTCATCCAATGTTAATTTTAAATAAGGCTTCTGTGCCCTATATTTATTTTTTTGCTGGATAACTAAATCAGATAGTTAGGTTTCTGGACATTGAAAACCAATCACAGATCTCTCCTTCAGGATGAGGAACTAAAGTTCTATTTTAATCAAAGCAATATTTGCATTGGTAAAGTTGGTATTTTTGGGGTCCAGCCTTCAATTTGCATAGATAGTAGCACACTAACATTGCGCTGTAGCTGTATGATATAAACCAGTATGAGGCAAAATGTGTATTCTTCAAAGTATTTTTCTCATTCCCATTTTTTCCTCACAAGAATACTCATCTGAAGCTGAGAGCTTTAAGACCCAGGTATTTTCAATCCATAAAATAAATTCTGTGGAAGAGAATATGAGAGATTCTGTGTCTGCTGAAAATCAATATTCTGTGTTCCCTAAAACTGTCTTTCACAGCCTTTTCTTCATTGGAAATTGCAGATATCTTGAGATCACATATGACCTCCCTTCAGACAACAAAAATATTTATCCCCTGCTGGAACTGAACTAGGTGTACTTGATTATATCACATATATCCAAAACTCATACATACTCACTTAACTTGCTCCATGCCACAGCCTAACATCAGAATGGAAGTTCATTGAAAGTTGCTGTCTCTTAATACAAATGAAATAAAAGGCTTGAGCCTTCCCTAACCTCCCATCAAATGTGGGTTCATATTAGGTAATTTTTCTAGCCTGCTCTCTCAATGTCCTCAATGTATCCTGATAACACAGGAAAATCTCCAGTAGGTGTCTCTCAGAGTGAGTATATTCTATTGTCTGCTCAAATCCCAAAATAATTTAGGTTTTATAATGCTTGTTACAAACATATGTGATATCCTGCCAAGCAGCAGAGCTAACATCATCTGAAATAAAAGCCAAGTCCTAATAGCTGAAGCATGGATGTGGAGGTGGGTGAAATGAAGGTAATCAGTGGGAAATAAAGAGAAGGATTTCATGCTCTAGCAGTGTCTGTAGCACTGTTTTCCTGTAGTATAGATTACCTCTAATTATGATTCACAACCCTAAAGAGTCAGGCTAGGCCTGCAGCTCAGTGGACAGGCCAACCTTTGCCCACAGATTGGTCTGGGCAGAACTGCCCACTTTTATATGCAGTTATTCAGGTTCCGTGGCTCATGACTGGAAAGGAAACATTATTTTTCATTTTTGAGCTCAAATATCTCAGACTCCATGTCAAACTAGAGGGTTTTTTTAGGCTTTTTCAGTTTCTTTTTTTTGAAGACTGTTGCTTGTCCAGACAAGTATTGACTATTGCTCTGAACTCTGGCAAGTGAGTAGCACTCACCTAGACATATCCTAAACACTGTATGGAAAACCACCTGCTGAAGTACCATCTCTGCCTCTCCTTCCTCAAACTCAACAGCAATGATTCCTCCTCATCCACAGTGGGTGCTGCAGCTGTAAAAAATAAAATGAGATCCTTTAATGGTCTGATTTTGCTGCTAGAGGCCTATAATCCCCTTAATCTCCTTATTTTGATGTAAAGAACTGAACCATAGTTTCAATGCAACAGAACTTGCCTATGCCTTTGTGGTGTTGTAGATCTGAAAGCATAGTGAAAGATGATAATAGATGTCACACTGAAGGTTTTTGTTCCATATTTATGTTAGATGTATAATTTTAGAATCTGTGCTGTATTGCTAAATTTGTCATCCCAAACATGATTTTCTAAATGCTCCTTAACAATCTCATACTTTTTTCCTTCAACATTCTTATCAACAAAATTGTTTGACAGAATATTTAAAGGAAGCAAAAAAAAAAAAAAAGGGATTCCAAAATATCGACCGCAGACATATGCAAATACATGGCTGCATAGTCTAAGAAATGTATTGTTATTTTAAGGCATGTACAAAGAAGCACAGTTTTCAATATAAATGGTGACCTACAATCCTTATCTTTAGATAGACACTGCTGATGTTCTTCATCACTGTCTTTCATCAATGTATTTCAAGCCATAATATGACAAGGTATGGATGTGAAACTAATCTAAATATCTTTCATTTCCATCTGAAACTTGATTTTATATTTTGGTGTTATATTAAAAAAGAAAAAGAAAAAAGAGGTAGATTAAATAAAAAAAAAAAATAATGAGGAGGTAAGGTAAGCTATGAAATACTAGGAAGTCTTAAAACAGCTGTCCAATCTCATTTCAGCCCATTGAGTATATCATGAGATAATCAAGCTGTAACTGGAAGCTCACTTGATTTTTTTTTCAGAGAATGCTTGCTTGGCACATCCCATTGGATGTACTCTTCATGCTATTGAGTACTTTATTTTTCCCTCTTTGGTTCATGGGGTGACCCTATCATAATTCCACCCTTTCTCTGTTATACATTGTTTAAAATACCCACAGTTAGTATATTACCCACACTTTTTCCATAAGAAATTTTCAAATATTTGAGAGATTCACAAGTCCTTAATTTATTTTCCCAATAGCACTTTTGAAATAGGGAGAAACATTAAAATTTTTTAGAGGTGAAGAACTGAAATACCTAGATGACATGGTAAAAATTAAATGCTCAGTTTTGACACAATCTATATGCTTTAAACATTTTGCCATCTCCTACTAATTTCCTACTAATTAGACTGTAAATGATAAACCATTATTCAAATAAGTTGCCAAAAATCTCATGCCAGGCTCCAAGGAAGTGACCACTCATGAAAACTTACTGTTAATGCTTTGTTTCATGAATTTAGTTATCTCATGAAAGCTAAGAGACTTCCTTTCTTTTTTCTGTAATCCTCATCTCAGCCCTTGCTTTTCTTCCAACTTCTGTAACATTAGCAATACATGAGAGGTCTTCATTAAATGGGTCCATGTAAGTTGGCTCCTTGAGCAAGTTTGTCCCCTTTACTGAACACAGCCAGGAGTGTTGTAGATACATACACTTTGATCAAACAACTATGACGGCCAAATCCATTCACAGTGCCTACTGTTCTGACCTGGTAATCTTCTTTAAAAAAATCAGTTCAAAGCAAATATGGACAATTTCCAGAAGGGAGAATGTCTGAGCAAATGAGTGAAATTTGGTACCATTCTCTACATCACTGAAAGTTGTATCAATAGGGTAAAATGAATTGTATGTGCTCATGCCCAGACACCATCCACTGTTTGTTAAACACTTGTTTACTCAAATGGGAATCACTGGGCAGTGTGAGTAGTAAGAGGTGTTGCCAGACCCACCTCTAATTGACAGAACTAAAGGGTATTATTTCAGTGGTAATGGAAATGATTGTGATTCCTTAAAGTAGAACTGAAGCAAATCAATCTGAGCCCATTGGACCTAATCTGATTAAAAAGGAGCTAATCTGTTTTATGACAGAGAAACCTGGCCTACAAAGAAGACATGATGATAACTGAAAGAAAGTGAAGAATTATGATTAATTCAGCTTGTATTTCGCATAGTTGTTCTGATATTTTTTCCTGTGTATTTAATAGCTTATTGTAACATACAATCAAAATTGATGAAACTTGTTTATCAGTAGCATCACTTGTATTAACAATGTTAATCTAAAGAAAGAGTCCAGAGAATAAACACTTATTTTTCACCTTGCAGTCTTATGGTTCAGACTGCCTTTCACATTTCAACTATTCATTAGCTATTCTAGAGGCTATCCTAAATAGTCATATTGGGAATAGATAAGGTATTTAATTCAGGGGTAAAAAAAAAGAAGATATTTACCACTTTTTGATTTCTTATTATTTGATATAATGTTCCAAACCAGCTTTTTTTTGAAAGCTGAAAACACTGTGATGATTTAGAAGTAAGTACATAGGTTGTTGCAACTAGTAATATATCCTATTATTATTGAATCTGTTCTGTGATCTCACATAACATATGAGCCTGCAGTACCTGCAGCAGGAGAAAAGGATCATTAAATCTTATGTCACTGAGTCTTCCAGTTCAGATCTGTCTTGAGACATTTGATAGCTCTGCTCCAGAGTTTTGGATTCAAGAAATGTCAAAAAGATTATTCAAAGTAAAACACTGAATTGCTTGAGTATGCAGATTTCCAGAGAGCAGGTTTTTTACTCTTGGCACTGACAATTCTAGTACAGGCTGGGGAGGGAATGTCATAAACTAATGTTCCTCAGCAGAAAACTTGAAACTGGACCAAGGTTCACTCTGTTTGAAGCCTATCTGGTATGAATAAGCCAGCAGTAGGGATTCACCTTACACCTCCATCGGACCAGATCCGCTGGGCTACCATTGCAGTCAGTAGAGAGCAATAAACCCCCTAAAGTGCAAGGCAGCTGATCCTGAAAAGAACAGACAAGAGGAATCAGGTCTTCTTCCTCTGTACTGTTTATAAAGGAAGAAGTGAGTCACTTTCTGCAGACACCTGAAATGAGGTGAGATGAAGCCCCTGCCCCACCACTTAGGGCAGGATACTGGATTTTCAAGTTTTGTGTTTCACTTTTTGAATGCATCTGCATGCCTCTACTACCGTTTCTCTCCATACTTCTCTAGTCTTTTGTATAAGATAGGGGATAATAGCTCTTTATCTGAGTGAAAGGTAAGGCTTAATTGTGTGCTGTGCAAATATCATGATTCACTGGACATATCCTGGGTGAACTGGTGGAGGAAGAAAGACAGACAGGTGCATATATGAGATTAATTTTTGTTAAATTCTTTGGGCTTTTCATAAATAAGGCTATATGTCTTCAGTACATTACTGTTTTAGTATTTTACTTGAACTGGTTTATTCATCCATAGTTTAGAGGATTTTAAGAATAGCCCAGGTTCCTGTCAGATAAATCTCCTCTGTTTTGCAGCTAAAAAAGGAACTGAACTAGATTTATGACTGTTAATACCTTTTTTCTTTTAAGGGGAAAATTGATAGACACCTTCCCATGAGACTTCCTATAGATATGGTGACTACCTTAATGATTATTCCATATCAAGCCCACTCTGCTAAAGAGGTAGTAAATTAAAAGGCTGCTGTTTGAAGCAAAAGCTACAAACTGAATTTCAAACACCTAATAAGATACTGAAAATTACCTCAAGCTTTCAAATGTCACATACTGTAAAAACACAAATTAGACTGTAAAATTCAGCCTAGCCATAATTAACACTATGATGTGTTCAAATAATCAAACATTATCCTCAGAGGAGTTTATTGAAAGACATTATTATGAGCGGTAGTTCACTAATCATTATACGACAACTATTTTTATGTCATTGATCTAGACTGCCTTGTCTATTCTGTCAGTGTCACTTGGCATCTTTTAAAAAAGGTGATATTTTCCCCTACACAGAGACAGCTCGTCCTACAGCTCCAATTGATGTCAACCTTTGCTCACAGTTATCATCTGCACACAGCCAGGCTTCATTTTAAATCAGAGAAGCAGGGATAAATAAAACTGGATAGCTTTCAATTCTAATCATATCCTGTTTTACCTCACATCAGCCAAAAAGTTATCATGAAATGATGGGGTTTTTTTTCTGTGCAAGTTAAAAAGTAAGTTTAAGATTTTCAAATTTTCTAAAAAATAGTCTCTTAGATCTCTTATCTGTTTTGAAGAAAGGTTTCTTCTTTTCTTAGAGGATGAAAAAGCCTGAAGGATTTTATTATTTTTAATAATAGAAAGGAATTATTTCAGGAAGATCAAAAATCAGATGTATTTGGCAGAAAGGAAAATGAGACAGTCGCTATATTTTGTATTATTATATAGTCAGCACAGATTCCCAAATTTTGCAAAGCATAGTAATTGAATTTCACAGCTCCGCTCCTCATCTTCACACTTGCAAAATTTTCTCCAATCCATAAAGCATGACACAGATGTGAACTCAAAAGAGCTGAAGGATTCAACCTCCTTGTATATTTCTCTTTAGTATTGAGTATCTAAGTAAAAAAGTGAAGCTTCTGCAATTTAACCTTTTTTTTTTTTTTAAATCTCCCTTACATATCTCCAAGCACAGCAGTATGGAAGGAAATAAAAATTCTTACCTACCCTCTATGCGTGGTTTAGTCTAATTCTTGAAAATAAAAATAAAAAGTCATGAATAAGAACTGGGGCTAGCCAAGTGTGTAATATGCTCCACTAACAACACTCACTAGAGAGTAAATCACCTATGACGTAGCTTCCAGAACACATAGACTATTAAGGAAAAAATTTACACCATGTGATATCCTTGTGCAATATAATGTAATGACAGTCAACTTTAACCTTAGCCTGGAACTCAAGCAGAACCAGTCTAGAATTATTTACAAGGTTAGGCAGAGTTACAGTTGCCTTATTAAAAGTATTTCTGTTGGCTTTGCCAGAGTCAAAGGAGAGCAAGCTAAAACATCATTGGAGGGGACATTCTTAAAAACTGTAAGTTTAGTTGCACTTCTCTGAGAACTTCAAACTGATTGTAGCTGGTTAGGAAAAAAAGTACTCTTTAAAAACCTCAGTATGTGTCTATACCAAGAGCATGTAGGAGGTCTGAATCAGGTTCCCACCTCTACCTTAAATCTCTGCACAATGTTGGCAACATTGTTAAGTCTCTGCACTTCAGTTCCCTGTCTATAAAGGAGACGTAATTAATTTTTCTTTCTACTGTTTCTCAATTTCTTTTCTTTTTATCAGCCTTTCATGAAATGGGCTGTCCTTTCCATATTATGTTGAAAGTAAAGCCACAAAACCCAAAAAAAATATTAATATAATCGGTAAACAAAATCCAGGATCTGATATTGTGGTGACCTGGCCAATTATCAATTATTCGAGATAGAACTTCAAAATGGCCATAAAAGAAGTGAAGAATGGCAGCAAGTAGCATATCTTGTAGATATTGAAGTACAATTAACATAACTCCATTATGACAAGTTGAGGTGCAATAGCTAAGTGTTTTTGTAATTGGGAACTGAAAATACTGAGGACTGAAACCGCGAAACTGATCTAGAATATTTCAAAATAACGTGTCACATGACAGAATTGTAATTCTTTAAGAAGAAGACACTAGTTTTGCTCTTGTTTCTGCATCTATCCTTCCTCTGAGTAGTTCAGCTCTTTTTCTAAGCAGAAAATTAATTTTAAAAGCAAGAGAAAAGCTGCAGTGGCCAAGTCCCTGAAGGAAAAAACAATTCCCCCCTCAACAACTACAATCTTCCTCAACTGTAGAAAGGGTGATATGCTCTTAGTGTCTTTAGCAATGAGTACGCTGGTGAGGAGAAGGATTTTGGCACAGAAGGGCTCAAGCAGACAGAGTTGGTTCTGACAGAGGTTTTTCCTATGCCTTCAGTCCATGCTGACATGGAGTGAGCGTCTGACTTGTGTTCTGGGCTCAGGGATGGCGCTGCTGTGGCTCTGCTGCAGGACGGAGCAGGAGCTGGGCCAGTGCCAGCTGGGAAGGTTGAGCTGCACCTTCTGGGGAGGAAAAAAAAAGAATGTTAAGTAGCAGAGAGAAGGTATTGGAAGTGGCACTTTAAAAGTGCTGTTAAAAAAAAACAAAACCAAACACACACAAAAAAAATCAAAAACCAAACTGACGTTTCCTTCTTTTTGAGAAACATTTTTATGGGGGGTTTGGAGACCTGTGCAACTTCTGGAAACTGGTGGAAAGAACCCCATTGTGGGAAATGGAAGATAAAGCCTAGGATTCTGTAATTTTTTTAATCTTATTTTTTTTTCCAAATTGAACTAAAATACCTGGTAGTGAGGATTTCTGTTCACTGAATATTTCACACTAACATTTGATGCATACTTATACAGCAGCACTGTTAAATCTCAGAAATTTAGGTTTGCAATATGCCATTAGATCTTCTTTCAGGAAAGAAGAACTCTTCTCTCTCTTCTTAGTTATGTTCATATGTTTTTCTTGATATTCAATAGTCATTATGTTCCTTGTTTCAAGTTCTGTTCAATGAGAGGGTTTTGGGTTTGTTATTTTTTAGTTTGTCAAAAGAATTATCCTTTCCTATGAACTATGGCACATGATTATGAAACAGTCTTTTTCATTTTAACTTAATTTCTATCTTTCTTTCTGGTTAATTTTAGAAATAAAGAATTTTTGAATCTCTTACATTTTAACATTTATTAGAAAACCCACTTTGCATCCTTTAGAAGGCCTTTGCTCTTGAGAGAATTCATATCCTTTTCTGTTAGTTTAGATTTTTTTGAACTTCCACATATATATGGTAGATATCACATTTGAATTAAAGGTTTATGGAATGATCACTCATTTTGGGGTTTTTAAAAAAGACATATTACAGCTGGTGAATGCAGGAGGTGCATAATCCATTTTGAATTTTTTTTTTCTCTCAAGATTCTTATTTTCTCCTCTTATTAAGTAATTAGATAAATTTCTACAAGTGCTGTTGGATCAGTTTATGGTCATGGAGCTATTCAGCACCTGCACTGTATCTGTCTTCACTTATTTTCAAGCCAGGCATTGCCTAGCCAATTTAGCCATTCATTCAAGTCTAATTTAATTTTCCCTGAACAAACAGCAACTTGATATCAGTTGACAGTGACGTTTTCCACTGATACAGCAAGCCACAAGACTCCACAGCAAACTTGTGTGGCAAATCTTATGTTTAAGTGTGATCATTGCCAGTTATCTGTTTGATCATCCTCAGAATGGAAATTGGCCACCCACCTGCATACTCTGTCTTAGCCAGCACCCTGAAAAATGGAATCAGCAACTGTTGGAATGACCTCTGAGGAGACTGGATTGTGTGAGGTGTCCTTCTCAAACCAGCTGTTACCATTGCCCCTCCTCCTGAGAAAAGGCAATACCTGGGCACACATCCCCACTCCCAGCTCTTTGTCTTTTGCTTTGGCCTTTTCCATTCCTGGGACAGCACATCTTGTAGTTCTTGAGGAACTAAGGGCAATCTTTTACTATTTCTGAGAATGCTTGAATTAGCAGGACTCTAAAAATTGCATTTTTCTGCCAGCCTTGTGCCTGGAAATTTTTTTTTTTGAATCTGAAAATGCAGCACAAGCTGAAGTACTGCATTTAGAGCAAGGTGACCTCAGCTAGCATCAACTGTGTTGCATCAACTAGCTTATTCTCAAGATCTGCTTCTCATCATGTTGGAGAACCAAATATCTCCTGTCCCATCCCTCTCCACTGGGAAAAATTGTGCTGGTTCTGAGTTTGGAACAGATTAAAAGAAAAACTTTCTAAAGCTTTGAAGTCACTGTTCAGGTTGTTCCAAACATTAAATGAATTATAAAAGCGTTTTCCTATATATTTTTATGAACAATATCTTAAGCCAAAACTGATGGGCCAAAGTAAGGGAAAAAACAACTGAGGAAGAGAGGCAGAAAACTTGTCTATACTTGGAGAATAAGTTAATAATTTTCTCATAAACAAAACTTGAGATGAGCTCTTTTGGATGCTTCCAATGCTTCATAAAATCATTATATTGCATTGTCTGCTATAATTTTTATTGCATGGTTGCAGCTTACTTCAACTTCTAATACGCACTCTGCTAAAACTCTTCATCATGTCCATCCAGTTCAGGTTTCAAAGCAATATAGTAGAGTCTGAGAGCTTATAAGCTTCTCATATATCCCTTAAATCTGCAATATCCAAAAGCTAGTAATTTTTCTTGCTGTGCATACACTGAAAATCTTATTTTTCTTTGTGCTCCAGCACAAGTTTTGTGCTGCATGCAGAGGCTTTTTTGTAAAAGGATGAAGAAAATTGACTAGGTTTTCTACTGGTCTAAACTTGGTGCAGCTCGTTTGAAACCAGGATGATACTGATTTATTTTAGTTGAGGGTATGGCCTTATATAATGTAATATTCTAGAAAATACCTCAGAGCAAAGTAATGAGAAGTAAATATCAGGCAACATTTATTTTAAAGCACAGTTCAATGTGTGCATCAATATTTAGTAAAAAGTATATGATTTTAGTATATGTACTTTATTTTTATATACTTTAATAATCTGTAATCTCTAGGCATTACAAACTTCAAATAATTAGTGTCTTTAAAGTATTTTCAAGATTCTTATATCTCTAGTGCTGCATAGGTACATCTAATTGTTTTCTGCCATCAAGAAGAGCTTAGAGAGAGCTAATTTGGGGTTGGAGAATGGGTTTGGATTAGCCTGCCTTGTGAGGTCCATTCCAGACATGTTTTCTTTAGTTGTGTTTCTTGAAATGAAGCACACTCTGGCAAAAAAACCCTCACATTTCTGTGTTGAGTTAAGTGATGGCAGGACTAAGAGTAAATAATTGCTTCAAGCTGGATTTCTAGTTCCAACACTCCTGTAACTTAAAGAACTACTTTTGGGTTACCATAAGCATTACACTTCTAGATTTTACTGTATGGTAGAGTTATAATAAAACCAAAATTATGCTTTCAGGTTCTGAAAAAGGTCACTTGTAGCATTTCGTTGTTCTATTTCTCATTAGCAGACAGAAAATTGCACCTGTAAAGGTAAAAATTCGTCGATGACTTCTGCTGGGATCATAAACCTTGTATTTTCAATTGGTAGATGCTTAGCAATTTCTCTGAGCCATTGCATTACTTTTTCACAATAAGCGGTCTACAGCTGAAAAGGAAAGTGTCAGCATTCACATCTGAGCAACTTACAACTACAGATTAAATACCTCACTCTTTGGGGTTTGTTTTTTTTTTTTTGGTCCCACACAGCTACATCTTTGAAAGTGTAAGGGTCATTTAATGTCTGCCCTTTACTAATAATGGGTTTTGTGAAAAACAAAAATTGTCAAGGTAAAGAGTATGACCTCCTCTATTCTCTATTTAGTCCTGTGTTGCAGCACTGTACTTCATTTGTTACCTTACTGCACTTCACTGCAAAAGCTAATTACAGTTAAAATTAAACTCTATAGAGTGTGTCCTGCCACCTTTTAGCTGCTAGACACAAAGAGGCTGATTCCTGGGTATTCACCTCTTGTTTAGAAGATTCATGTTTATCTAATGTGAAGTCAATATTATTGTCCTGAAAAGAGTTAGAGTATTGCTAACAATCCATCAGGGAGTGCTTCTTTATAACACCGACGCTATGCTCTAGTGGCTCAGAAACCATTTAACAGTGCTAAGATTCTGATCTACCTTGGTGCATTAACATTCAAACCATCATTTATCTCTTCTTAAATGCTCAACAATAAAATAGTTCATCGTGTTTAACAGTCAGGTATTTTGCAAGAGGAGGGAATGAAGGAATGAAATACTTATGGAAGCAATGGAAAAATACAGAGGAACATGAAGCAAACTCCCGAGGTCTCCCTCTATGTAACACACCACCTTTATAGTATATTGCATAGGAATCTGGAGTTTTGGGTGGGTTTGTATTACTGTAAGTGTATAAATTTATTTATGCCTGCACTGGAAGCACTATGTTGCCTTTATAGTGGATGGAGACTTATTTTAGGATGACATGAAAGCTGCTATAATTGATCTTTTTCCTCCATTGGCCCTAAGAGGAACATAGGCTGAGTAGCTGTGATTCCAGAATTGAAACTTTGAGGCATCTGAGTTAGGGCAGGTGAATCAAAGTGTGGATTTCTATTGCTTGCACTGGCTTTGTGAGCATGAATAAATCACTGAATTTTCTTTCTGTAATGTATAGTCTGGTTATCACTCTCTTTGTATTATTCTGTCAATGATATTGATATTCTCCTCTCTAAAGGGTTTATGCTATCCTATATGTATGTACTCGCAAAAAAAGATTAGGGAGGGAGGCAGTAGGACATTGTGTATTGAAAGAAAAGTTTTATATTAATACTGATATGCTTGTATGCAGAAGAACTACCAAAACATTTTCTGTGTTGCAGATAATAAAGAAGGGCTGAATATATAAGAACTATTTCAAAGGATCAGTCTATGCTGCAGACTTTTGCAGAGGTCGAGAGGTATATAAGCTGGTCTGAGAGCTAGTTTGTCTCACAGCACATCTTGGTACCATATGGTCTGATGGAGTGGCCGTGTCCTGACCTGGCCTTCCTACAACTTCAGTTGCCTGCTGTGGTCACCAGTCCTTTGAAGAAACATTTGAAACACAGAGATACTCCTCTAGTGGTAACCAGCAAATTCTGTCTCTTCATACAAGTTCAGATTTTCCCTATCCACAGATGTTGTGCAGTTGTGAGGGCAGTCTGTATTAAAAAGTTCCTGTAAGTAAAAAATGTGGGTGTTTTAAAACTAACTATGCAAATTTCATATTACTTCTGGCCTTGTGATACCATTCTGTTAATATATTTTTGGGGAGCAGAGGGAATTGTTTGTTTTTTAAATACAATTTTTTTTTGCCTGCTGTCCCAGTTCCAGTAAGAAGCAATGAGGAAATCTCATTCTCCCATTGTACCTTCTTCAAAATCATTAGAATTACTCCTGCTTTACTGGAACGATTTGTGTGAGATTAGAGTCAGGCTTCATTGCTTTCTTTTAGACTGTCATTTTTTTTTAGAGATTTTAACTTTACACTGTTTATTTTTGCTGCCTCCCCATTTGTTTATTCATCTTTCAACCTACTGTTTAAAAGATTTTACTAGAGTGGGAAGAGAAAAAATTGCAATGATCACACAAGCTGCTCATGTTCTGCTGAGGATAAAAAAAGCAAGATTATTTTTGGTAGCAAAGGAACTGTTACAAATAGAGAGATATTTTGTCTTTCTGCTGTTAGCAATGCATTAGTTTTTCTTTTAGTAGGTAATACTGTCACATTTATTATTTGATTTTAACAATGTCACATTCACAAGACAAGGTCATTTAACCTGTGTTTAGTAGGCAAACACATAAAGCTGCAAGATAGCATGTAATGCAAACTATTTTCAAATTGGGTTCGGGAATTAGAATGACAGAATGAATGAACTCCAGATTTGAAGAGCAAACATTTAATGTGGCATGTTCAGCATCGGCCAGCTTGATTAGATTAAATGCCATATTTTCATGCAAGGTGTAAATATTGAACTACAGCTCTACACTGTAGATCAAAGCTGTTTGCTTGGCTGAGATGATTAAATAAGGGTTAATAAATATAACCTCTGTTAAATCTTCTATAACCAAATTTATCTCTCAGCTTCACCCACCATAGAATTAATAACTAAAGCTGGTAATTGTGAGCCAGAACATTTAGGCACAATATCTCTTGAGCGAAGTGTTTGATATTTGTTCAGAGCAAGACTTGTAATTGGCTGACGGTCACAGAAAATGACCTAGTTCTCATTTGCTCATCTGGACAGAGAAATGGGCAAGGACGGTCTGACCATCTTGTTCTTGGTATACCAAAATGTGATTTACCCATTACTAGTGTGAGGCATCTTCTGCTATGATGGTAGAGGACTTCAGCAGACACATTGGTGTCTTTAACCAAGTAGTACCTGAAGAAGGAGGCTCCCACCTTTTCCAGAGCAGAAGATCTAATGAAGATTAAGGTGAGAAAAAAAGTGGAAAAGCAAAATAACTATGTATATCCACATGAAAGTATAAAAGGAGCAAAGTACCATCCCACCTAGGACTAATTTAGACAAGAATTCTTTTCAGTAATCATAGAGGAAGTTTCTGTTAACAAATATGACTTAAATTGCACTATCACATCAAATGATGGGTTTACCTCTTACTTGAGGCTATTTGATCTTAACTGGAAAAGTTGACTACATCTTACTAAGGAAGTTCTGTTTTGAGGAAGTTCTTAATCTTGAGCTGCATAATTATGACAATTTAAGTTGTCTCATTTAGTAGGCTAACAGGCATCAAGAGGTAGGGATTGGCAAAGCTGAAAAATCCATGTTCAGTGTCCCTGGGAACCTTTCCACTCTGTGTCCAGCTGTGTTCCTTAAACTCATATTGCGGTGAGTTTGACCCTCCTTGTCTTCAACATACAAAGTGAGATTTCTGGAATTTCTGTTTACCTATCAGCAGTCTTTAAATATACCTTTCTGTCTCTATTTTAGAGTTTGGAATTCTAATCATACTTTACCAATCTTGACAGAATTTATCATAAGACAAATAATGACATTAGAATGATGGATGGACTGCATCAAGGAAGATGATAAGCAAGTGCATCCTAGTGCTGCCTAAGGTAGGCAAAGACGGAGCAGATTACAGAGTAAAAAAAAGATGAATTATACAGTGTAAACCAACATTCCCAGAATTTTACAGTTTGCTTCAGAATTTGCATTTCACTGCTCTGGTTGGTGTTTGGTACTAGCAGTAAATTTTCTGAAAAATCACGCACAGGCTATTTT
Source organism: Sclerurus mexicanus (assembly GCA_013396755.1). Lineage (NCBI taxonomy): Eukaryota > Metazoa > Chordata > Aves > Passeriformes > Furnariidae > Sclerurus > Sclerurus mexicanus. The sequence goes on from VWZF01007822.1 coordinate 932,426, forward strand.
TTATCCTTTTCATCATAAAGCAATATGATGAAACATATCTTCTTGATGAATACCAAGAAGATATGTTTTATCCAAAAATCCTCAAAGATCCTTGCTTAAAGAATCTCTTTAACGAGAAAAAAACCTAGAATATCAGACTCTTCCTACAAATGTTAGTTATTCTGGTTTTATCTGGGAATGGCACAATTATAATATATATAATACAAATATTATGGTCTCAGATATAAATATAAAGTATTATGTGGGAAAAAAGTGTAACTATGAGAAAAATTAGTTCTGTTATTATAGCAATATTCTTATTACATACTGTTGCTACTTTTGATGATTTTGAAGGCAGTGATAGGGTTATGTTGCTCTGTTCTCTCAGGTTGAACTTAGATTATAAAACTTACACACCACTAGTAGAAAATATTTATTGGGTTTTAGATAGCAGAATATACTGTCTTTCTTCTCCTTTCTTCATGAAACCCTATTTTGGAATACTGCCTATGCATGTGCTGTGTGGTTCAGCTGTGACAAGCCTGGTAGGGAGAAAGGGAGAGATGAGGCACAAAGGTTTAATGGCTCCGCAGGAACTCAGAAGCTTGTTAAGGCAGTGATGCATGGGCAAGTAAAGGCAGCCAGGCACAGCACAAAGCTTGTGTTATAAAGCCAGAGTTTTGATTGCAAAGATCTGGCATTCAAGACATGACATAATCCCCCCCAAAAACAAGCAATTACAATGTGAAAGACCTGCAACAAAAGCTTTATTTACTGTAGCCAGGACAGCCTGTTTGGATTTTGACAAATGAATCAATATACATCGGCCTGAGCCTGTATTAGGAGAAGGACAGTGATACTGCAGGGATAGCTGAGGATCCTGGAGCTGCAGGACTGAAAGAGGACAAGAAGGAGCAAGTGGAAAGAACTAAGAGAACTAAGTTAAGGAAATGCATTGAAAACATCACACACAACAATCAGTCTGTGCCAGCTCTGCTGGGGTGGCAGCAAAATTGCTTGAGTGAAAGACTGCCACCCTCATACTGGCAAACAAAGTGCAAGTTTAGTACTAACAGTATTTCTAATCCACCCTGAAATATTTCAATGAAAGTGGCAAAAAGATCAGGAGTGGGGAGTCAAGATTTGTGTTAATATAAAAAGGGAGAGAATGGCCAAAAGAATAACCAACATAGCTACAGTTCTTTAGGTTTTAGGAAGTTTTCATAAGAATTTTTATCCTAAAAGAACAAGCTGCAGAATGACACAGTATTCCTGTATGCATAAGAAGGAAATATCAAAGAAATATGAAAAGGTAATATCTTTTCTTATGGTTCTTTTAAGAAAGGAGGATAATGATTGTATTTACAAAAGGGCTGTTTTCAGTGCACACAAATTCAAAGGACAGGAGGGAAGTCTTAGCAGTAGGGTCTGTGTTATTCTAATGAAATGGAAATGACAATTTTAACATATGCACCTAATAATTCAGTGGGTGTTGTCTTTGATGAGACCTTCTGGGCAATTTCACAGAAAAGGTGGAATATTTTTGTCATGTAAGAGGACTTCATCTGCACTTCATTCACTGAAAAATATAGAGATGAAAAACTATCCTGCAACCAAAGAAGAGAAGATAAAAGATTTAGATAATGGAACTAAAGCTTGTGTGTTGCCAGAGAGACTGGATTCCTTATGAACAGGATTATAGTTAATTCCTCCAGGCACATACGTTCATATTCCTGACAAGACAGCCAGACGTACTGGGTACATGAGTAAATGAAAGTACAACTGGACATGATACATACATGGCCTTCACACACATGCACACTTGTGGTAAACAGACCATACAAATATCTGCTGTAAAGATAGGATATTTGTAATATGTTTTTGCTCAATTCTGATCACAGTTCAAAGCTATCATAGAGGATTGGAGAAGCTGGGGAATGAGAGGCTTGACATGACCCAGTAGTGTGCACTTCTAGCCAAAAAAGCCAGTCGTGTCCTGGACTGCATAAAAAGCAGCATGGGCAGCAGGTTGAGGGAGAACCCGCTGCTCTGCTCTGGTGAGACTCCACGTTAGGTGCTGCATCCAGCTCTGGGATCCCCACCACAGAAAGGATATCAAACTGTTAGAGCGAAACCAGAGGAGGCCATGATGATGATTAGAGGGATGGAGCACCTCTCTTATGGGGGAAAGCTGAGAGAATTGGGTTTATTCAGTCTGGAGAAGAGAAGGTTCTGGGGTAACCTTATTGCAACTTTTCAGTACCTGAAAGGGGCCTACAGGAAAGCTAGGAAGGGACTTTTTAAAAGGGTGTATAGTGACAGGACAAGGGAGAAAGGCCTTAAACTGAAAAAGGATAAATTCAGATTAGACATTAGGATGAAATTCTTTGTTGTGAGAATGGTGAATCACTGGAACAGGTTGTTCAGAGAAGCTGTGGAAGGATGCCACTGTCCGGTTTACTGTGGACTTTTACCTGTGACAGGGGAGATCCTCCTTCCCCTCTAGGTATGTTGGCATCACTTTAAAAGTAGGAAATAAAAATACTTTTAATCTAGCAAAGCCAAGGGTTGAGGGTTTTTTTCATGGTATCAAATTTTAAGACTATATAAGGAAGACATTCCTCAGACATTAATGCAGGATTGCCTCTGAGTTATCCTTCGGAGCTGGAAACCATGGAGCCAATTCAACTGCTGGTCCATCTGCTGTGAAGATGAGATATTTATGAGCAGGTGTCTATCTCATGGCTAGAGATACCACAATTTTTCTGCATCTTTCCATCCACGCTAGTACCTTTCATCTTTATATTTTTTATTTACTGGGAGAACATTACTGTGTCTTTGGTTAGAACCGCACATTTGTGAGACTGCTGATGAAAGATTTAGCAGGAATTGTATGTGTTTTTCTTAAAAAGTAAAAAGTCCCTGACGTGTGGATTCTTGTTTTGAAGTTTCCTTTCTGTCTATGCAGCAAACTGAACTACAATGTAACCTTACTCCTCTGCCTTCCAAGAGGGTGTGATGTGCACCAGCAGCCTTCTTCGTAAGTAGCAACACTACAACACAAACTCAGCCACTTGTTACTTACTTTCTGCAGGCGGCAGGGATGGAATATGAGAGAACAAATGACAAATCTGACATTTAGAATGCTTTTTCCAAATCAGATCACTTGTTTGCCCTTTACCAGCTTGGAGTATTCTGACTGTCACAGGACAGCTGAAGAGATAAGCAAATCCTTCAAGTCTAATAAAAAAAAAAAAAAAAGGGCTGATAACAGGTCTAACAGATAATATAATTTTTTTTTTATTAAATTAAAAGCAGTTCAATTTGAATTAATTCCATATTGTTACTTCCTTCATGCTGTATATGACATTTAGCTTCAAAAGAAAGAAAATTAAAAGAACCAATGTTGCATATTTAAGGGGCTAAAAATTTGCAAAGTGATGATTTTTAAGGCTTATTGTAAAAATGTAATATAACAATATAAATATAAATACAGAATTGTTAATGAGCAGTGCATTCTCAGAGACTTGTTTTTCACCTTGTTCAAACTTTATCAAAGTTTTAGGAGATAACATGAAAACAGTTTGCATAAGCAAGTATATAACAAATATATAACAAAATGTAAGCAAATAAAAACAAAAGTCATGCTGATACCCACGGTACAGGGAGATTTCATATAGGGGAGAGTAACTTAGAAAGGAATTGTACATCATTCATCCTAATTGCTGGAGATTGGAGATGCTGCTATCTTGAGGTTGCTTTCAGCTTTATATGTCTTTGATTCTAGAGAAATACATGATTAAACAGAAAGAGCTCCCAGTTCAACACTAATATGTTCTTCAAATAATTTAATAGGAAAATACCTTACTACAATATAAATTAATGTTACAATACTATAATAGTGTTCCAATATAAACAATGAAAACAATATATTGAGAGGTTTTGGAAAAGCAGCATGGAAACTATCACAACACTCTAAAACATGCTCTAAACAATGAAGAGCAATCAAAATGTGCACGTCTAAACTTTATGCATTTATGGTTTTGGTGATAGTGCCACTTTACATGATCTGCTTTTCCTACTTACTGATACCCAGCCCCCCTGAGATCCTGAAAACCTGGTTTGTGCAACCATGCAATGAACCAGACCTGAGCACCAGTCTACCAAACACATATTCTTTTTTCCAGAAAAAGCAGAATCCAAAACAAGCAGGTGAGGAGTGAGGGGACCTCACATAACTGGTATTGTTTCCAAAAGTACAGCCCCACCTCTAATACAGTCAAAATTATGTTTAATTTTCTGATTGAGAAAGACCCAGGGTTTTAAGAAAAATAAAGAATGGGGGACTGAGTTTAATGTCTGGGGAAAAGGACAGCCTGGATCCATTTCAAGAGGTAGGACATATATTGTCTTGCTGACATATAGTGCCATGACATATAGTGCCATGACCTATAATGCCATGACAATGAATTAAATTGTGAGAAGCTGTTGAGGGAGGGGATTGTCCCACTCTGCTCTGCACGGGAGTGGCCTCACCTTGAATATTGCCTGCAGTTCTGGGCACCACAGTATATGAAAGATATTAAGCTATTAGTTAGAGAGCATCCAAAGGAGGACCCCAAGGATGGTGCAGGGTCTGCAGGGGAAGACTTATGAGGAGCAGTTGAGTTCACTTGGTCTGTGAGAAGGGGAGACTGAGGGAAGACCTCACTGCATCCTTCAACATCCATGAGGGGAAGAGGAGGGGTGGGTACCAATCTCTTCAGTCCCATAACCAGTGACAAGACCCAAGGAAATGGCATGAAGCTGAGTCAGGGTAGGTTTAGGTTAGACATCAGAAAAAACTTTTTCCACTCAGCGTGGGGTTAAGCACTGGAATAGGTTCCCCAGGGAAGTGTCTCAGCACCAACCTTGTCAGAGTTCAAGAACCATTCAGAAAATGCTCTCAGTCACATGGTGTGATTCTTGGGGTGTCCTGGGCAGGGCCAGGATTTGGACTCAATCCTCATGGGTCCCTTCCAACTTAGCATATTCTATATTTCTACGAATACACACCAGCACCTGTGGAATCTCTTCTATTTGAAGAAACAGATTTGGAAAACAAAGAAAAGAGTTGAGAGCAAGTTGCTGCTATTGGGGGCATAATTTTGTGTATGACCCAACATATTGCTCTGTCACAGACATCACAGCCTAGAGCCTTCTTATGGGGGAGAGTGGAAGGGCAACACTGGTCTCCTCTCTGGTGATTAGCAATAACACTTGAGAAAATGAAATGAAACTGCATGAGGAGAAGTTCAGACTGGACATTAGAAAAAGGCTCTTCACTGATATGGTGGTTGGTCACTGGAACAGGGTCCTCAGGGAAGTGGTCACAGCCACAAGCATGTCAGAGTTCAAGGAGTGTCTGGATAAAACTCTTAGTGATATGGCTTAGTGTTATGTGGTCTTGTGAAAGCAAGGAATTAATCCTTATGGATTCCTTTCCACTTGGTATATTCTGTGATTCTACGATTCATACTGTTTTCAAGGACAAAAATATTTGAATGAAAATGGGAGGTAGAAGGCTCAGAAGGTACCAAGAACAGCAGAATAACTTTTTAAGAGACAAGATAAGTGGAGTCTTATTTTATTCAATCTGATTTTTTTTTGTATGATACAACTCTCATTTCAAAATATTTCTAAGTTTTTTAACCACTTTTCTGTGATTTTAAGTTGCCTTTTAAGCTGAAGTAGTGCAGAAACAAAACACCACCTTCAAACAAAACAAAGAAAATAATCCTTCACCCTGAAATGAGCTTAATTTTAAGAAATATAATAATTTATTGATTGTTCCATTTTTGAGGAGATATAATCAATGCATGTCATCTTGCAGAAAGGGTACAAGACTTTTTTTGTGTACAATGTATTTAGTTGAAATCCACTGAAAACCATCTCAGAAAGACAGTATTTCAAGTATTGTGCAGCATATAATCATTATTTTAAAAAGGATTCATCATACTGCTTGGATGAAAAATTCACACCTAACAGACAGTATTTAATGAGTAAATCAATAATGCTCATTTCAGGGAAAAATTAGATATGGAATATAGCTAGGGAAGATAATAAAACAAGATCAAATACTAAACCTCAGAACTGATGACCCATTAGGGATAATGCGATTCACTGCAGTATCAAGCTGAAGTATATTAGAAAACTTACATCATAAAACTTGCTGTGTAAATGCAAATTCAATCTAATTTCTCATATGATTAAAACTCACAGAGAAAGGAATTCTACAACAATGTAAAATAACAGTACATCAGTGAGCTACACTGGCTAAGAATAAGCATAAAAGGTTAGTGCTCATTATTAATAAACTACTATATAAATACATCCTGTTGGTCAGGGAGAAATATATAGGTCTGTTCTCAAACACTGTTCTGCTGTTTAAAGATATGCTTGGTTTGATTTAACTTACTTTGTTGCAAACACCAGCTATTTTTTGGTAATTGTCTTTTTTTTTTTTCTCGTCTGTGTTGCAGTAAATAACCCTTAGAGAGCTACAATTTGTGAAAGTGGAAAATGGAAGTTTAATTTCATATGGGATTCCTCCCAGACAGTCCAGAGTGCTGAAACCCTGCCACCTCTCTGAACGAAAAAAAACCCCAAAAAGTAGAGTAACAGCAGTGAAACTTGCTGAGTCCTTTAATTAAATCCCTTTAAAATACTGGGTAAGAAGGGCATTTTCACATGGGCAGAAAGTTGTTTTATTGTTCCAGTCATAAAGAAGACTTGCTCTCATAGGAGAACTATCCAAAATACAGCTTGACTGTGCAGGGCATGATAGAGAGGACTGACTGCTGCACTTTCATGTTCTCACTTCCTGTGCCTTATGTGTGACTTCTTAAATAGCTTCCAGCAAAACCTCATTTTAATTTATATTGTGTGCACATATCTGCAGGTGCATATGCTTCCTTTCTGCTATCACTTGAGGGTCAGCTGAGAGATACAGTTTGAAAAATCTCTGGACAGTGAAAAATACCCAATCTGTATGTGAGTAGGGAAGAGTTTGAATCTCTTCTGAATCCCTGGAGATTCACACAGCTCTAGAAATACAGGAACATACTGGCAAGTCTCACAGAGAACAAGACAAATGCTGCCAGCATTATTTTTAAAATGTTGTATAATCCACCCTCTGTGTTTGACAGCATTACCTGCTGCTGCTGAACCACAAGGGTCCAATTGATTTATACCTGTAACTGTGTTACCTAAGCATAGCAAATATTTACGAGGATCTAATTTTTTAGACCATCTGCAATTTGCCATTAATATGTAGGTGTCCATTGATCCACTTATGATTTTTCTATTTCCATTACTATTCCTGTGATGTTGCCCATAAAGGTAAGATGCATGCTGAGATCTCATCCTTCTGCATACTTGAGTATTCAAGTGTTTGACTCTTCATGTTGGGTACCCCTAAACCCTTGATAGCAATAATGCTTTTTGTCTCATTGCCCCATGATTGGGTGCAAGTCAGATCACAGCTATTGTTGAAGGCTATCTTAGGCTCTGGTTCCCTTTTCAGAGTTGTGGGCTAACTTAACACTAAAAAGGAGGAATGTCATCACATTAGTAAATTACAAGTGCAAGAAATGGTTGTGTTTTGTTTCATTAAAACTCCTTGGGTTGGAAGGAAAGCTGATGCAGTCCTAGCTTTCCATCTTATTGTTGGAAATCAAATGCTGAGTGAGGATGTAAGTTTTCAAGGACTCAGGTACAGGTCCTCAGTAGCATGACTCTCTTTTGGGGAAGGCAAAACTAAGTTACTCAGAGAATTTTGAATATGTGTGGTGGAGCTGGTACCACAGTTTGGGAGGATGAGGAAAGGATGGGTACCTCAAACTATTAGCTCACTTTTAATTAAAACGGTAGCCCTTGAATGTTGCATGAGAATAATTGTTTTGTTTTCTGTTGTCTCTTTTTGTGAAATGCAAAACCTGTAACAGGATCAAAACAGAGATTGCAAAATTCCAAGTGTAATTGAATGAGTTGGTGGGAATCAAAATATAGAGGATAATACCATTTATTCTTCTGTACATATTACAGCTGTATGCAACATTTATAAACAAATTTAATAACAAATATTTTTGTCTTGTACCTCAGAGATAAAATTTATTTATGTTCTCTCATCATCAGTTGTTGCTCTAAGCTAATCTGGTTATTGCAGTTTTGTGTAAAGCATTATATTTTCTATTTTGGCAAACCTCATGTGATCTTTCTGATATCCTTTACATTTAAATATTTGTTTATTTGAAGAAGCTTTGAATAAATTGTACTCTTGTTCAGCAGGATGTGCCACTGTACAGATAATTTGGATATGGGAAAGAAGAAATACAAATATAGGATTTGAGTGACAATGCGAAATTCACACAATAACTAGCAAGTTGTCTTTACATATAACATTACACGGTTGTCCTGGTAATTTTTCTAGGTAGTAATTATTGTGATAATTGCTCACCTGCAGAAGTCAATGGGTGATAGTTACATTGTACAACCATGACAGTGGAGCCTGAAAGGAATAATTACAACACACGCTCCAAGCAATGGCATCCTGGGTATTGTAGAAAACTGTAATCATGTTTAGAGTCGTCTCTATTTCTTTTCACTTGTATTTTTCTACCTTGTGTAAGTGTATTCTCTGTAAAATATGAAGAAAAATCCACTTTTTAGCAAAATAGACTTTTAAGCCTTTTAACCTGCAAGCTCCATTTATCCTGATTACTGTTAGGAAAGTATCCTTTTATACCCATTAGTCAAATTGCCATCTTTGTTTCTGATTTATTGGCATGACCAGTAGGAATTTAATTAATATTTTTCGGGCTTAGTCTTGCACTAATTCTTAACAAATTACCATCTAATTATTTAATTTTCCTCAGAATCATCACCTTTCTGTTTAGCATGGTTTCGTTTTAGAAAGATACTCATAATGATCACTTTGTCAGTCTTCCCACATGTGCTGATTTAAAGGTAAACCAGCAGGAGAAATGAACCCAGCTCAAAAGAGATTACCAGTCAGAGTTACAATTTAACAAAAAGATTACAGTAAATACAATGATACAGAGAAAAATTGGTTTCAACCCAAAAAAAACCAGATGTATAACCCAGGATCCTGGGGCACAAACAGAGCAGTGTTCATTAGCCCCTGTGCTGAGCACCACATGGTCTCCCTGAGTACAAAGTAAAAGGATAGAAAAACCTGTTGGTGAAGATGACAATCACAGTCTGGTTGAGAGTGGCAGTCACAGTCCTGTTGAGGTTCTGGTCCTCCTCTGGATCCAATAAGTGGTACCAGAAGTCCCAAAACCAGAAGATTGTATATGCTTAGGTTCAGGTGGGAATGCCCAGTACCTCCCCCAGAGTGGGGAGTTTCACAATGGTTGATGTAACTGTGTGAGTCATGGGATATTTTTTGAATCTTTGATGGTCTGGGTGGTTGCAACTGCCTATTGTGCCAGTCCCTAATGGCCCATTAGCAGGCATGAGCCCTCAGGCTGGGTGTGAAGGTGCTGATAACTCCCAGAGGGGAGTTATCACAGCTGAGACACTAATGTGAAGACAGAAACATTCCCATGCCTCGCATGGTTCTTTAATTAATGGTTCTTTTAATTTAATTGTTTAATTAATGTTTCTTTTTAGCTTGTAGCCCGAGGGGCCAGGTGTAGCCTGGGCAGCTGCTGCAAATGATTCATTATTAACAGTTCATCAGAAATAACACAGAGGGTGTAGAATACACAGTTTTGGTTACACCTACACAGTGATAAACTGGTCCCAGCTGCTGTAACTAGGATACCACAGTAAAACATTGACCCTGTTCTGCTGCAATAGATAGCGAATTTCAAAAAGGCTTTGCAGAAGAATTGGGAAGTTAAAGATTTTTTTTTCCTGATAATTTTTGTATGTCCTGTTTGTTCTCTTTGGAACGTGGGCAAGTTCATTTTCAGTAATGAAAGAGTTTATTCTCAATTTTTTCTCACATCTCTAGGTATTGCTCTAAAGACATATTATTTGATAGATTTTTGATCATTAAATTGGTTTTAAACAGAAATGAGGTTTGCATAATCATTCTCTGCTTCTATGCATCCCTTATTAGTACTTTCAAAGCTGCATCTTGTGTCATCAGTTCAGATGTCAACTGTCTTCCATGCTTGAGCTTAGCTTAGATTCAGTGACACTCTGTGACACAGAAAACTAAAGGACAGGAGGTTTTCGCTACCATTTAGTGAATAATTTGGAGAAGTCTGGAAACATTTTTCTCAAGCCCAGAGTCCAGTTCAGTTATCTCTTGGAGCCTCTACTAATGAAAGTGAGTCCTTGTTCATCATACATAGTAACAGAAGTCTCATTCATTACACATGATAAGAGGTAGAAGGTCAAACTTCTGAAGAACATTTTCACTTTCTTCTTTTTATTCTTGGTGTAACTTGTCTTCACTGATTAAAAATAGTGTGAGTCCAATGAGGGTTGTGTTTGAGGTTTTTTATGTCTAAATTGATTTTCAGTTTCAACATCCTTTTTTTTTTTTTAAGACTGAAATTTCCATAAAAACCAAGTGGATCATGAGAAAAGTATCTGTCATTCATGACTATCAATGGTTTAGGTGTTTGTATGTGGACTAATATAATTATATACTTACAGTTAACTTTAATTCAGGTACATAGTGTGACTCCTGGGGATGATCCTGCGCAAGGCCAGGAGTTGGACTTGATGATCCTTGTGGGTTCCTTCCAACTCAGCATATTCTGGGATTCTCTGAGGAATTGACCTTTTGTACCACAAGTATGGCAAAATAATTAAAAACCCCTCCATGCTAGTTATTACTTTTACTGACACACTCAGCTGATAGAACATAAACTGTGTTGTTGTCCACCACATTTCTAAGCATGATTTGTCCATGTCAAAGAAAGAAAGAAATAGTTGGAATGGAATTCCCAACACAAAAGATAGTTTCTTCCATCCTTTGTCTGTTCTGGATAAAGTGATCATTTAACTTTCTATTGCTCATAAACCAGAATTCCTAATAAATATGGAGATAGTTTCCTTCTTTCCATTCCACTCAGATTTTTTTAGCTTCCATCACATAAGTAGAGTTACCCAAATCTTCAATAAAGATTAATTTTCTGATAAAACTATATTCTTACTAACATTCTGAAACAATTTGTTATTCTTTGTGTAAAAACTTCGGGAAATAATGAACTCATTTACTATTGTTCATATTCTATCAGAGGTCTATTGTAATTGGACATTAAATAATATGCTATTAAAATAATATTTTTTACATATTCATATGCCCACTGTGGAAAAGTTTCTTTCAATGGATAACATCTTCTTATCAGTGCTAAAAGAAGTTAAATAATCTGATTTTACTATTTTTCTGATTGCTTCCAGAAATTAATTTTGAAATGTGTCATAAGTAAATGGGATATTTATAGCTTCTTGATGGGAGTGTATCTCCCCAGGGTGAATATGTGTGAGAATGTGGGAGAAGATGAGAAGATTAATATAAAGACTTTCCAATAATCTGAAAATGAATGAGTTCATGCACTCTTCATTTTCTTCCATTCTGTTCCAGTGGCAAGATAATTCAAAGCTATGAATGCAGGCATGTGGTTTAAAGCACATTGAGTAATGTGAAATGGCAGAGGGGGGAGCTGTGCTGCAGAGGCAGGTCAGGGCACTGGGATGGTGTGAAGAGGAGATGTAGATGATGAAAGAGAGGTTCAGGTCAGTGCTTGGGTTCTTTTTCAAGTAGGGGAAGATCTGGAATGAAAGCATAGAAAAGAAACAAAAAAATCTACTCTAATTTCTAAGTTCTGTCACTTGTTATTATTTCAGGTAATTATTTTTAACAAAACCCAACCAACCAATACCTGTCCTGTTTCATCAACTGTAAAGTGCTTCCATTCTTAATTCACCCAAGTTGGTAAAATGCTGCCACCATTTGATTGTGAAGATCTCTAACACATAATTCTGCATGCCATTTTTTATCAACAATAGAATGCTTTTCTTAGAATGGCCCTTTTTTCCCCTATTGCACACTGTAAATTTAATATCTCACTGCTTACTTGGTGGTATGCAAGTGAGACATCCTTCAGAAATCATAACTGATTTCTGAATAACATTGTCAATCTTTATCTTGATCCTTGAGAACAAATTATTTTTGTATTCATTTTCTGTTCCCATAAATTCACTCAGTCTGGTTATTAGACCAGATACAGAAGTATGTTTAATTATTGCGTAATAATAATTTATAAAAAGCTTGGGGGTGTGTGTGTGGTGTGGTAATATCATGTACTTCTAAATACAGTTAGAGTAGAAGGAGAAATTATTGATCAGTGCATACCAATATTGTGAAGACAAAATTGTTCCTGGGAAGGGAAAGATCACCATGTGGTGCCATTGTCATGAGGTAGACATACAGAATTCTTTATTTCTCTATTTATTTAAATCCCACAGGGATTTTTGCTTTAATGAAGTACAAGACTATTCTAAGAATTAGGACTGGATCTCACAGATAGAGCTGTCTGATTCATGGCTCTGATTACCTGTGTGCCAGTACTTGTACTGATACACAAATAAATAACAATTTATAATTTAACCACATATTAATTCACTGATTTCTCTTCTCTTTAGGGACTCTTTGGTATAAATATATATGTATATATATAATATTGTTACTGTTATAAAAGAAAACCACTATTAATAAAGACATAAGTCCCCAGAACCTGTTTCGCTGGATGTACAGAAGACATCTAGTAAGATTTTGAGAGACTGCAACTTAGAGGAGCATTCAGCTATGGCTTATGGGTGCATAGAGCTCTGCCAGTTGCACTGACATTTGCAAACGTTTGGGACACAAGAAAAAGATAAGGGATGGTGCCAGAACTAGACAGAATGGTAAAGCAATAACTCTCATGATCCTGGCTGTTCGAGTGAAAGTACACACACATATAGAAGGGGACCTAATTTTGAAACTCTCATATTACCTTTTACACAGAGATGCCCCAGTTCCATCTCCAAGAAATGCTCTGACCTGTGTTTTCAACCCCTCAAGGTTCCAGAATTGGAGAAAATCCTTGTCTACCTTTGGCCTACTTGGATTGTCACAGTCTCCATGTACCCCAGGTCTCCTCTGCACTGCTCACCATGTCTATGAGGACTAGTCAAGCACTGAGTCCCTCCAGGTGCCCCACAGCACAGGCAGGTCAGGGTGAGCTCACTCACTGTTTTCTTTGGATTGGCTATATACGTAGAAGCAGAACATCTTTAACTTCTTAATTTAACCCTGATTAACACTTAATGATAAAGAGATAAAATATTTATTAAGTGAGTTTTAAGGCCAGGCTTTGAACTGAAATAGGAGAAACAAAGTGTTTCAAGCACAAAAGCCCATATTTGAATGTACAAATTTGACAGTTTCTATTTAGCTTCCCTTTAGAGTAATTCCCAAAATTCCTGGGTGTAGTAACTAAGGGTGTCAGTTTGCAACAGCTCTCCTCCACTTGAGGCATGCACTCCACTCTGGATCACCTTGATCTCTCCCTAGTTTCTTCATAATGTGGCAATTTACAGATGAGAAAATTTAGATATAATTGATTTGTGTCATGGCTCCCAGGTCCACTTCCTGGGGGTGGATCAGAGAAGATAAGCTGCAGGTCTATGCAGGCATTGCATCTGATTTTAAACCTGTCTCTTCCTGCAGCCCATCCCATAAACCAGCTTTTGCTGGGAGAGTCATCCTTTGCCTCTGTCTTACAGGCTGTCTGTCATACTGTGGTAGATGAGTGTCTTCCAGCAGCTTTGTGCTGCAGAACGTTGGTGCCTAAGAGCTGTTTCAATGATGTACATAAGCCTAATAAAAGAGAAAATATTTTTTACTTTCTTGTTAAACCTGATGCAATAGATTTATTTATTTAGCAGAGGGAGTTTGCATTCAAACATCAGCTCAACATTTGACCATTCATTTTTGTGGTGAGAGTAGTTAGCTGCTCAGGAAACTCACTTTTGGTAATCTCTCACCAATACATCTAGTTGATATAAATGACATTTCCCTTACTCTGGTGATTGCTGAAAGATGAAACAGGAAAAGGCAAATTGTGTCAGAGGGATTTTGTAAGGAGACTTCACAATATGATGGAAACTCCTTTAATAACCAAGCAACTATAACTGAACTCCTTCTTCATGTCATTTACAGTGACTTGCAACAGAATTAAAAAGCACTGTTATTGTAATTAAAATATTAAATATGCAGTTTAAATTAAAAAAAAATAATAATTCATCTACAATCAAAGCACCAGAAGACAAATTTTTATAATAGTTATACAATAATTTTGGAATGCTGCAATGGGAAAAAGGACTTTATCTTTGAGTAATAGATAGTGACTAACTGATCAAATTTTTAATGACCTTAAAGTGAAAAATAAGACCAATAAGTTAAGCTTGTTCTTAGTTTCTTTTGAGTCAATTTTCAAGCAATTATTATCTAAGAAAAAAACTTCAAACACATAAAACTAGAATTAACATATTTACATCTTGTAAGTTAAGTCTGCTCATATTATAAATAAAGACCATTGGATAAAGCTTGCCAGACTGCCATTAAAAGTCAGTTTTCTTTAACTAACAGGTTTAGAAGGTAGGGTCTAGATTAGTGAACTTGAGTACGTCTGTGTTAATCCACAGCAACAGAAAATGTGCTTCTGTAGCTTCTATTAGACCAATCAACAAATTCTTTAAGCAAATGCTTCATTTTAAGCATGGCTATTACTCTTATTGATTTTATTGGGACTTAGACATATAAATGATGCTTAGAATGTGCTTAATTAACTTGCAAATGTTCATATCTTTTTATCCTTGTCTTTGCTAAAGTTAGCAAGTGTTGCCCCTAATTTTATCTGCTTGTTTTAATTTAGAATATTGATAGTTGTCTCTAGTCTAGCAAAACTATTCATCATGATACATGAAGATCTGACTTAGCATCCTCATTTTATTTTAAATTATTAGAAAATAGAACATTTCTAGAAAGTTTCTTGACTTTATTTAAAAGAGACCATAGAAATAAGAAAATTAATTGAGTTTTACTCAAGAGTGTTTTGTTTGCTAGAGATTTTGCTAGACGTATTAATAAGATTCATTTACTTTTCAAAAGAGGCAAATGGAAATTTACATAGTACAAAAAATGGAAAACTTATGACATCATTAAGAGTTCGACATCTGATGATGATTGAATTTTTTCACACAAGCTTTCAGTGGCAAAGGATTCCATCAACTTGATGATGATTACAGGGCTGCAGCACTTCTCCTGTGAAGACAGGTTCAGAGAGTTGGGGTGTTCAGCCTGGAGAAGAGAAGCTTCTGGGGTGGCCTTCCAGCACCTAAAGGGAGACTCAGGAAAGCTGGAGAGGGATTTTTTTAAAGGGGAATATAATTACAGGACGAGGAGGAATGGTTTTAAACGGTAAAAGAGCAGGTTTAGAGTAGAAGTCAGGAAGAAATTCTTTCCTGTGAGGGCGATGAGGCCCTGGCACAGGTTGTTGTCCAGGGAAGCTGTGGATGTCTCACTCCTGGAAGTGTTCAATGCCAGGTTGGATGGGGCTTTGAGCAACCTGGTCTAGTGGAAGGTTGGTACTAGGCAGTCTTCAAGGTCCCTCCTGACTCAAACCATTCTATGGTTCAATGATATGTCAATAATTTTTCCTCTTCTTATAAATGGCTCTCAAGTCTATCCAGTCCAGGTGACGCAAGAGCAATGTTGCCTGAATGTCACTTTTCACCCACCCATGACAAAGATAACCTGTATGACCTGCCCCTGTAAGCTGACTGTTATTCAAATTGTCTAGCTGTATAACACTGTAGTTTAATCAATGCCTTTCAGCCACAATCAGAATCTAGTCATATATTTAATTAAAAATAAAGCTTTTCACTACTCTTTCCCTTTATTTTTTTTAGTATTAAAAAAAATAATTAGCCTTTTGCTCCTTTTATTCTTGCTAACGAGAACTTAATGTCAGTTTAGTCCTCAGGTCTATAAGTTTACATACACATATTAAAATGATAGTTAAATGTGCCTTTAGTTCCACCAAAGACAGAGGGATTATTTCAAAGGAAAGTGTGTTCCAACTTCTGCAGTATGATAGATATTGTCCTTCAAGGACTACTTCCCAAAAAACGTCAGATGAATTCCTAGAATCTGGTCACAGCATTTATGAAACAACTTTTAAAAAGTCTCTAAGAGGTTGAAGAATCTTGTACTAATGCATCCTGCCTGCTGGGAAAGGGACAAAAGTTATACAGTGTGTTAATTTGTTATGTAGAACAGAATTGACAGTGAAAATTGGAACTCTTTTTACATCAAGTAAAATATGGGGTTTATTCAAAGATACATTTCAGCCACCCGCTGAGTACAGGGAGATATCTTACTGCATGAAATTTTGGTGCAATATGTTGATTTCTGAGTATCTTGCCACAAACCAGTAATTAATATAAAATGAAAGACTCTCTCAATCTGTAATAGACTAAAAAAAGCCCACTAAAATTACTAGTGAATGGTGTTTCAAAGATGATAATTTATTTTCGCCCTGAACAAGACACTTAAAACATTTTCAAGGACATCACGTCTTCAGCCTTTAAAATATCAACTAATTATCAAATCAATGATCATTTGGGGGAAAGTAATGAAGTATGGAAAATAACCACTTGAAATTATATAAGTCATTACTGCAAAGTATTTAAAACTGGTAAGTCATTAGCAAAGAGATTTAATATGTAGGTATTAAATGCCTAAAAATTTGATAAAAAAGGCAAATTGCATTTTAATTGTCATAATTTCCTTTAAATTAAGAAACTTGCCCTTTAAGCTCATTACACTTATCTATCACTTGTTTATTTTTCTAAGGAAATATTAATTCACTTATTCAAATTATTTTCAGCTTTTTAAAAAAGGTCACACAACTCCATGTTAATATTAAAAAATTGGGAAGTACTTGAAATAGCATCCAGCAGAATGACTAGAAGTTCAAGACTGAAAATACTTGATTGTATGCTTAAATTTAAGCTCATGAGTAATCATTCCTTTGGAGTTCAATAACTGTATAAGTATTTCCAGGATTTGGAACTTGTTTATTGTATTTTAATGCTTTTATTTGTGTAATAAACCATGGATTTACTGTATCAATAGCTTCAAACCCTGCTACACATTTCAAAACAGCTTTCCTCTTGTTTCTTTTTGCAAATAATTTATTGATGTTTTCTCACAAATGCATAGATGTGGAGGTAGGGGAAGCAATTTCTAGGGCTTTACTTTGTTACGTTCTTTTTCTTTGACCTCTATGGAATTTGTCACCCACAGAGTCTCTAGATAATGTGATCAGTGCTAACACCTCGGGGTTTTGCCTGAAGTTCAGGCACAGCCTGCTGTGTTTTTAAGAGTGAAAAACTGAGCTAAGCAATTGCAAAAGACAAGTAAAGACTCCTTCCTGGTATCTTTATGACACTTTATCAATAGGAAAAAAAAACGAAAAAGAAAAATTCTGTATATTGTCCAGTCTCCCACTTTGTCTGCTTCCTATCCTGTATGTAGACTTCTGTGGAGAAACCTTTCCCTTCTTTTATGAATTACAGGAAATTAAAACTCTTGTCATGAGACATACGCAACTCACGGACACAGACAACTTTCATGGTCTTATGAATAGCAATAAGGGAGCTACTGCATCCAAGATTCATCATGATTTGAGTAGATAAGTCAGGAAGATTGCTTTCTCTCAAACTCCAACTGACTTCTCTACACCAGCTCTATGCCACTGAATATAACCTCTATATTTTGTATGTAATAGCTATATGATAGATAAATTATACACCCTCTTATAAAAGAGTTTTAATCACACACTATCCATAACCCAAAATTTCACCAACTTTCATAGGAAATTTGGGAGCGCAGGTGATAAAGAAAAGTCTGATTTAATTGTTTGGGCAAGAGAAGCAAGTAGGTGACTGGTAAAATTTGCTGTCATAACAGAATGTCTCTTCTGTCTCAAAATGAAATGAGAAAACAAAGTCTTCCTTTAATGCTCCTTGCCTTTGTCCAACACTGCTGGCTTTATGTCTCTCAGGTTGGCAATTGTAGCCCTGACTTAACTCAGATGCTCTATTTTCCTCAGTTATCCACTAAACTATAAAGATCTCCTGCATTATCACTTCACATCCTGACCTCCAGTTCAGACCCATGGGAGAGAAAGATGCTTAAAATATCTAAATTAAAATACGTATTCTGCTAGTCTTACATGTGAGGAAAAGATTTTGTGTGATCTGTCTAGATTTCTCCATAACCTGATCAACAATCATATTTGAAGCTTCCCAAAGTCTCAGTGGCAAATACCCCCCTTTATTCCATCAGACATTGTCTAAGAATCCAGGTGGACAAGGAATGGGGTTATAATCACCTCTTGAGATCTATGGGGTTGATTCAGAAATGTGTGTCACAAAATCTTCCAGTGCCATCCTTGTGTTTCAGAGCTACTAATAAAAACTGTGAAGAAAACTTTCATGATACCTATCCTGAAATGAAAACACACCATGATTTCCTTGACAGATTGAAATTAAATCAACCAGCATAAATTTTCCCCTTCCACGGTGTAAAAAAGTTTCATTACAAGAGAAAATCTCTAGATTCACTCAGTGAATTACATTGTTGTATGTTCACTGATTGTGTAATTAAAAAAAAAATCAATCTACATTGTATTTTTTTAATTAGGTAGTAAGAAATGCATTAAAACTCTAGCTCCAAATTTAAATAACACAATGAAAACATCTTCTATCAAAAAGCAGTTCCTCTCTTTGCCTTATCTGAAGTTTGCTATTTGTATTTTAGTTATGTTGAGTAGTTCCACTAGTGGTAAGTAAAAATTTTGGAAAAAACTGCTCGTCAAAGCCTACTGAAACTCCTTTAATCTGATCTTTTCTGGTTCCCAAACACAAAATTACTCCCCAAGCCAACCTCAAATTACTTCCAACTTTCATTTCCCTTGGTAAAGCTCTTCAGCATTAGCCAAATAGATGCATGATGGGTGGATAGAAAAATTCCATCAACCTATTCTATTCTATTCTATTCTATTCTATTCTATTCTATTCTATTCTATTCTATTCTATTCTATTCTATTCTATTCTATTCTATTCTATTCTACAGCTTATTATTTGATCCAGTTTGCTCTTTGGCTTTGTGGCTGGACAATTTCCTGAAAAATAAATGTTTAGAAACCATGAAAACCATCTTACCCTCTCAACTTTCTAACTGTACCACAAAATATTGTAAGACTATGAAATAGCTTAGCAGAGCTTTATTCCTCTCAGCTCCTTCTGTAAGAGTTCTCATTTTTTTCAGAACTTTCGGGTGCAGATTTTGGTTTCTGATGAAATTCTGCCTTCTATGCTGTGGTGGGGTTTACAATCAAAATGTAGGCAAATACTCATTTGGTTTCATTGCCTAACTATGAGGAGAGATTTGTGGTGCTCCCACACTGATATTGAATGCTTTCAACATTTCCCATGACACCACATCAATTGCACAGTGGGAGCTTGATATTCCTTTGTGTCCAGCCAGTCTTTTGAAAAACACTTACCCATGAGATATCTTGTAGACAGCTCCTACAGAGCACTGTTTCCCTCACATAATTTTTCTCCCACTCTAATACGAATTATTGATATGCATCTGAATTTCTTGCACACTGCTTCAAAGGTGAGTCACACTGAAACTGTCCCCTTGTACACCAAAGCCAAATCAGTTGGGTAACAGTTAAATGGAAACATATTTGAAAAAAACCCCAAACCTCAGCTGTGCTATAAACTACTGACACATATACCTTTTATTTGTTTGTATGACATTAGAAATAAATCATAAATTTTGTGTTAAACTTGCAAAACATTTTCCTTTTCAAGCCCTGCCTTACAAGCCAGCTCTTAAAGTGGCTGTTTAAGACAGTAGTGATTGAGCAGTTAGTTTAAAGATAATCTTCGGAGCAGGAAAACAAAGTAGTGGCACTCTGGAGATCCCAAGGGATCTCAGAGTAGGTTCTGCAGGGATCAATGATACTTTTATTACTCTCTTTGTGCTTAATCAATGAAGCACATACTGTGACTTAACTATAGTTCTGAAGCACAGCACAAACCTTGAGAAAATAGGAGTATAATGCTCTAAGGTGTTCTTGTTCTCTGTACCCAAAGAGTGACCTGCTGAGTCAAAGAAATTCTCTTATTACCTAGCAAATTTCCTCCTAAACAAATGTGCTTCAGCAGATTTCTTTACTTCAGTACTGTGGGAAGATCAAAACAAGCTTAACTGTTTAGAGAACAAACACACTGATAAACTGGTGGAGTGTTTTTGAGTTATAAAAATTATATGCTCTAATAAAAGTTTTGGGGGGATAGTTTTTCATCTGCCTGGGGCCGAGCTTTGGTGTGTTTTGTTGTTGTTTTTGTTGTTTCCCCCCCCTCCATTTAAAGATTTATAAAGAACCACCTCTGAAAAAAAAAAGTAGAAACATTACTTTAGAGACAAGAGCCTCAGCCAGACTCCAGTATTCTCTAATGTCACTTCTGTTGCACAGGTTTAAGATGAGTCAAGGATAATTATAACATAATGTTATTACTAATGTTTTGCCTGTTAGGAAAAATGTGATTAATAAATACATTTTTAAAATGGCTATACCTGGAGCTATAGATGCTTAAAAGGCCACATGATGCTGATTTCTTTGATTGTTTAGCAAAATGACAACTGCATAAAAATCAGGAATGCGTAGCAATATTTTGCACCTTGTTATACCATTTTGAAAAATGGATCACTGACAGTAAAAGTTAAGTCCAGTTTAATTCATATTGTAAATATAATTGGACAACCATAAATTAAATACACTGTGTAAATATCAAATACTACTAATACTGCAAAGTATATTTGATTAACTTGCTAATAAAAGCAGAATTTTTCTTATGACAGAACCTTTTGACATCTGACCTCTGGAAAAAAAAGTTCCAGTTTCTTCTTCAAGATGTATTCCTGACAAAATTGCATTCTGCTTTCTACTCTCAGGCTCATTATGACTGATGATGGCTTGTGAGGACATGCCTAGGACCAAAGAGCTCTTGCTGATTTCTAAATTCTAGATTCTGGCCCTGAGGAAATCTCATTTTGATTCATGAAATGAATGAATCTCATATAAAAGTTACTGCAGGACAATTATTATGTATCTCTATCAAGTCTAATTTACCTTATTCGTGTTATGTTTTCTTAGGTTTAACTTAGAATTACCTAGTATAACTTAAATCATCTCCCATATCTTGAACTGAACCACTGTGTACCTCAAGGTACACAGTTCTTAGTTGGAAGATTGTGACAGACAATAAACTTTGGATTTTATCTAAAGTTATTATAGCTTTACCAGCCTTAAATGAGTGATCAAATAGCCTCATAAACTTGCACATGGTCACTATCCAATATCTTCCCTTCTCTTTGCTCTTAACAGATAATTCTGCATGAGCAGATCAGTTTTCTATGGACACAGAAGTCTGACACTATATATTGCTTGCCATAGGTTACATATCAAAAGCATAATTCACTCAAAAAAAGGAGATACTGTATCTTAAAGTACAGCAATTCTAGTAATGGCTGCTGAAAACCAGTTTTCATGGTGACCATGAGAACTTCACATGATGCTCTCTTGTGTATTGTGGATAAAAGAAAAATCCCTCCACCAGCAAGGTTCATTTTTTGTTTTTATTGAAAAGGTATAACTAAAACAGAAAATAAACCATTTGTAAGACTCACATCCTAGATCCTTTACATACTCATCAGAGAAATGAACGTGACTGACATAAACTGCAGAATACTAGAAAATGTCATCCACAGAAAGACAATAATACAAATAAAAATTATATTTCCTCTGTCTTGCAATGAAAAAAGACTATGTGAGACTGAGAAAAAAATAAGATCCTAGAAGAGCCTGGGGAAATTCTTCTCTTAACTGAGAGTTTGGATAACCTTTCTGAATGTTCACTGTAGTTTTTACCAAGCTGAATAAGGAATAATCCCAAATGAGTACCACTTTTAGCTGCAAGCAAAGCAAAACAAAAAAAATCTATATAAAAAGTGTAAATACTAAGAGCTTCCTATAAAGAACCATGTTCAAGCAGGAAAAGATTTTTCTCTGCAGATTCAAATCTGAGCTTCTCTCCCTCAAGCCTGGGCACACTGGCAAGGAACTAAAGCAACTTCAGTTATCAATAGCCTATTGCAATTGCAACACATTAATTAGTATCTGGTACCAATCCTCTAGTCCTGCTGTGAGTTCAATGTCTCAAACACGGTGCATGATGGTTTTTCTTTCACAATTAGCATCATATTATCCAGTAGAATATCAGCATCTGTAGAATTTCTGATTTGTTCTCCAAATGCTATTGATGAACAAACTATAACTCTTTTGCCTTTTCCATTGTCTTCTCAAGGATGTTAAAGGGCAGAAATATGAATTCTGATAAAGTTCATCAATATTTAGCACACCCACCTCAAGTGGAACAGCATACTTACAGCTATTTTTATATATTTATCTCATATATTTGTTTAAATGACGATCAACATTCCTGTAGCAATGTTACTCTATAATGTTTCCATGGTAAAAGCAGGAAAAACATCCTATCAGCAGTACTTGTATAGAAACTACTTGATATAGAAACCAAGACAAATGGTGAAAAAATAGTTGTCGGACGCCGCATTCTGGGCATTATAATCATGACTTAGAAGGTTTCAAAGTGCAATTAAAATAAAGAAGGATATTTCTTGTGACAATGTGTTAGGCTCAAAAATTCTGTTTATGGTCAAAGAGGAAGCACACCTATATCTGAATTCTGGAATTTATTTATTATAACTTAAATCTTAAGAGACTGGTCACTATTATTCTCAATCTAATTGTAGCAGAGAAAGAAAGAATAATGTAGTTAACATTGTAAAACACACACTTGTTATATTTTAATCCTTTTCCCAGTGTTATGGTCATCTTTCCTTTGCTCTTTCGACCCCTAAGGCCAGTGCACTCATCATCAGTGGAGATTTTCATATCATTATCAACATCTAGGATGAGCCTTGGGAACCCAGTCAGGTTCCCTGAGGGTTTGTATCACTGTAGGGCAGCCATCTCCCCTCCAAGTTCACTCATGAGGAGATCTCCAGTTGATCCCTAGCTCTTCCTATCCTTAAAAATGCAGAAAAATCAGTGTGACTGGCTCCCACATGCTGCAGGGATTAAAGCAACTTCTGTGCCTCTGCCCTGGTCCCTCACTGTATTCATACTGAGAAGAATGGAGCCAGCTTGGGAATTTTAGTTTTAGAGTTTCTTTTATTCCCCTCAGAAACCACAGTGTCATCCTTACCTTAAAAACACATCAAATCAGGAGTATGTCCCAGCCTTCCTAAGGTCATTAGAGCTTTTACGGAAGTGGTAGACTTGCTTAAAGAAATTGTGATTAAATGGCTAAGTTAACCCCTGTACTTTTTTTTGTACTTTGAATTCTAGTATTGATACTTTATTTAAAAGAAAATCCTTGTAAGCATTATATCTTTGCCTGTGAAATGGTGACTTCTGTTCTCTGTGCATTAATAGCTTCATATTTAAATCTGTGAAATTCCTTAGAACAGTCCTGTATTACACATAAATTGTTAACTCTGACTTTATGTTAAAGCTACAAGAAAAAAAAGAAAAAAAAGGGTGTTACCATTAATCAT
Source organism: Sclerurus mexicanus (assembly GCA_013396755.1). NCBI lineage: Eukaryota > Metazoa > Chordata > Aves > Passeriformes > Furnariidae > Sclerurus > Sclerurus mexicanus. The sequence continues at coordinate 956,199 of VWZF01007822.1, forward strand.
TTGAGCTCCAGCCATGGAAACAGAAAATTCATAGCTGGAAAAAATAATAATTTGTCCTTTTTCTGCTAGATCGTACATATTTTGCTTAGGGCTGTGTTCTGTGGTTTTAAGCATGCTGAAATCAGCAAAAGGAAAAAATTCTAATAATGTTACACACGTGATTATAGAAATCTGCTGCCTTCTAACCTGCAGACTTTGAAAATTAATGAACTGTATTAAAAATGTGTTGCAGCATTTCAATAACATAAAATAAGACAACAGTACAAGAAGAATTGTTTTTCAAGCAAACTTTTTTCTCAAAGGCAGAAATTAAGTAAATATGATTCTTTCCCTATATGTAAAGAAGCATTATAGATGTTTTGTAAAGGATTTTAATTCTATAATTTATTACAGTATAGCTTTCTGAAAATCGTAGTTTACTGTTAACTTACAATTAATGTAAAAAGTTAAAGGTAACATACCACTTCATTTTTGAATACACTATCTTCAATCTAGACTATATTTTCTGTAATTCCACCATTGTGGCATGCAAAGATGAATCTTGTGTGTGCTTTATAGGAAGTACCTTGCTGTAGTGTCCAGCAAGAGGAATGTCCCAAAAGCACCAAAGTATTTCAATTTTTCATTCTAGTTTGTGCAAATTAGAGAGCTAGTTGGCAAGCCACAAGCTGGCAAGCTGGCTCTCTGCTCATCAAAACTTTACACATTACATACTACACATTACATAACTTTTTTATTAATCAGTATTCCATGACTTATTTGCTAGTTACATCTCCCAACTCTCATGTTAATTGGTCCACAGACACATTTCTTACCTCCCTTTGAGTCCAGGGTCTATTTTGAGTAGGTGGTCCATGATTTGGTGGTCATGATCTCCCACTGCCAGAATTAGCCTCCCCTAGTCACTGCTCAGTTCTGCTGACTTCGCTTTTGGTGGCTATTGTCCAGACAGACCATTCATCTTGGGATTGTCTTCCCTTTTCCATAAAACAAAAGATTAACCAAGCATACAATGTTCACAATGCAATCACTTAATCATAACTGTCTGGCTGTAACTACTAAATAACAACTAAAAAAATATTTACCAAAGTGTGATTCAAATCTTGAGAGGCTTGATATCATGAATGCTTTGTTTATTTCTTTTAACCTAATCTAAGGACCTAATCAGAGGATACCTGCAAAGAAATACTCTTTTACAGGACATAAATATTGTAAAATACATTTTAGAAGCACCTTACAGATACTTAGACTATTTTAGTGGACAACAGCAGAGAAGAGCGAAAATCACAATATATTAGTCGAAATATTATCCAAAAACATTAGGTGCATTGGAAAAATAGAATGGGACAGAATTGTGAGGGAAGTGGGTTTTCACAATTTTATATACAGTGGAAATTTTCTCAATTATTAAAACTTTGCATGTATTGTGTCTTCCTTTTTTAACAGATACTTCAGGTTAGACATAACAGTGTAAAAGTTTAAGAAGGGAATTTTGTATTATAAAACTATAAACCTGCCTCACAGGAGACTGAAATTATTTCAGATTGTTTTTCTTGTGTGTTCTGCTTAGAGACATGCTGTACATAATGTGAAACATGACCAATGGCTTGATATACTTGTTAAGAATGTCACATAGCCATTTTGGGAAACTGCTGTTACCCTGGAGACCAAAAGTAGAATTTATCTGGACAATTTCAACCTCTTGCGGAGCTTATGAATCAGAACTTGAGCAGCTCCCACTCAAAAATATAGTAAGATGGGTATGAAAAGTTGAAAAAACAATAATTGGTTTAAAAATCTCAATTTAAAGTTCAGGCTCATCAGTGAGGGAAAAATTGTCTCATAGCAATGGTTATTTGAGCTAACCATCACCTAGATAGACTCACTTTATAGTCAAAACAGTAAAACCATCACTTCAGAGCATTGTTTTGCTAGACCTGATTTGATGTTTTCTTTAGGATGAGTTGTGCCCTAGATTTCATATGGGGGACTCTTTACACTCAGTGCACTAGAATTTAGGTATCTCTGTAAGTGAGCAAAAGGTCCAAACTCCCGTTATAATCACTGAACATGCAACCAGTTCAGTTGATGGAGTCTGTGGCACCTAATGAGCCATTGTGACTCTGGGGCAGGCAATTGTGTCTGGTCTACTGACCACCACTCCAGATACTATTTACTGAATTGCATATCCAGCATTCATGCAGACACCTACATGCCAGAACCTAAAGTCAGTGGTTCTCAGTATGTTGAATAAATTAATAGCAGTAGCTATGAAAAGCACATTGTTACTAATTGACTATATGAAGGCTAGTTTACATTTCCGTGTAGATGTGAGTAGTTCATATATACGAGCTGCACTGCAGATATTGAATCAAACAAGTTTCATCCTTGGTGGGCATGTAAATTTTATGCAACTGTCTACTGTATGGTTTTCTGGTATGCTGGAAACATGTCTAGAGCCATTTCATCTTCATCTTCCTCTTCATGCTCTCTGTACTTTTGGTTCATAACTCTCTGCATTCTAAACAATTTGTTTCATTATCAGGCCTTCACTGGTGTCTGTGCAAAATGAACTAGTGAATAAAAGCTACTTTAAGACATAACTTCATGTAATTTTGAGAAAAAAGTGTAAGCATTCAAAGCACTTTGGTTCCTGCAATGTCAAGAAGAATTGTCTTCTCCCTGAATTGTGAAATAATGGGCTATACTTTATCTACAGGCCATTGACTTTTCCTGCAATTCCTTCTCTATCTCATTTCTTTATAGTATATCTTAATGGAAGATGAAGATGTTGTAAGAAGGCTTGAAAAGAAAGTCTGTTTTATGCAAGCAGAGTTGCCCAGGTTTTCAATCAGCTAATGTACAAACTAACTGCAAATAGTCAAAGTCTCTATTTCGTTGCCAAAGTCAGCCACTGGACAAACAAATTTCAAATTAAGGTAGAGTCACCCCATTGTCATGCTAAAGTTCTTTAAAGAAACATATATACAAATAAACTTGGGAAAATGCATTATATTAGACATTTTTTTTTTTAATGAAGCCACATCTGCATAGCGGACTTCAAGAAAGGAACTGATGTTGTTGCTTTCTGAATAACATTCATTACCAGTACTGGATCTGGGACAGAGTTCATTTTCTTCCTGGCAGCTCTATGGTTCTGTGCTTTGGACTTGTAACCAAAACTGTGTTGATAACTCATAGATTTTTAGCTGTTGCGGAGCAGTGCTTACACAGCCCCAAAGCCTATTCTGCTGCTCATGCTGCCATCCAGTGAGTAGGCTGGGGTTGCACCAGAAGATGGGAGAGGACACTGCCAGGACAGGTGAGCTCAGCTGACCAAAGGAATGTCCCATGACTTCATGCACAATAATAGGAACTGTTTCGTCTATGACAACAATAGTTGTAATTTTTCAAGTCTGTTTTTTCAACTAATTGCAAACTATTCAGCAGGATTTCACTTTGCAATTTCATTAATTTCCATATGGTGCACATGGTCGATTTGAGCTGCATTTAAGCTGAACAAAATTTATAGCTGTTAAGATTTCTTAAAAGAACAATTTCCTGTATATTGTACAGTTTGCAAGAGAGTTTGTACAGTTATATTATTTGATGCCTTGATATTGTAAATGTATTATATCAAGTGCCTTGTAGTCATACAGTAAAAGAGAATTTCTTCAAAATTAGAAGCCAATAGACAAGTATCCTCATTTAATAGACATGTAGAACTGAGTTTCTAGTGGAAGCTGGCTATACTTATGTTCATCGTTACAGGCTTCTAAGGGTCTCTAACTTGGGTGTTTTCTCAAGATCTTAGGACTCTGTCTTTGTACTGAATTCCACTCCTGAAGGAGTGATCAAGATCTTAATTGGGCCACCATTGTTCCTTAGTTAGTATGAAAGGGATATGAGAGTGATAATCTCTGCACATGTTCTTCTTGGTCAAGGATTGCATTTACCTTGACAGTTCATGCCACCAACCGCACCTGCAATTACAAGAGCAGGAAGAAGGCAACAGGTTTTGCAGGACATCAATTTATTTCCTTCTGTAGTTCTCTATCACTGTCTACATCCAACTCATCAACAATGGAATAGCAACGTTCATTACATTTGCATTGGTTAGTTCTTCAGTGTTGTTTCCATATAAAATGCAATTATTTTCTACATGTATCTGGTTTTAAGTAGAGGTCAATTATCCTTATAAACCCAAAAGATTTTTAAGCATTTATTCTCTTCTGAATCACAATTCCTCCTCTTATTTGCCTATACATATGTTCAGAATAGGCCAAATACACAGTTTGATGCCTATACAAAGTGCAGCTGTCAACAGAAACTGTTTATAAAGTCAGATTGAACTAAATTTAAAAAAAAATCAGCAACTTTTATTTTGTAAACTAATAAGTACTGAATTCTTATAAGAAAATAAGCAAATTTTCAGATGTCTTCAGATTCAACTAAAAAGGAAAAGGGATGGCAGCTAATAATAAATTCTAGGCATTCTTGAAAGTCTGTCTCTTTCACATTAATTGTAAAAATCTGGCCTTGCTTATTTAAGACTTGAGGATCCTTCACCATTCTATCAATGATAAAATTTTGTTGCTAAAAGGAATGAAAAAACTCCATGTAATTTGCTAGCAGCTTGCAATCAAGGGAATTGGGATCTGTAATGTGAATACCCCAGACAATGCTTTACAGAAGATAATTGTTAATTATCATCACCTGTTTACAATTTCAGTTAACAATGTGCTTTGACTAAGGATGCTGTCTCTTAGAGAGTGCTCATACCTCCTTCTGAAATTAAAAATAACTGGCATAAATGCTGTGATATTTGGGCTAGACTCTCATTGCTTGAAAATAGCCAGTGAAGTTGGTTTCTCAAGGTTTTCCATGTATAGGGAGAAATCACACATCCCCAAAATAATTGTAATATGTCTATTTTTACTACCTTACAGTGGCAGGTGATATGTATCTCAGTCTTAGCTGAAGCTCTTGGGTCCTGCTTGAGTAAATATTATTGAGTTATGATCTTCACTGTAATGCTGTGCCAGATTTTTCACTGATCAGAATCTCCTTTATATAAAGTTTCAGTAATTTATGAAACACACACATATATATATATATAAGTTATTCTTGAAGGTGTAAATCTAGCTTTACAAAATCTACCTCTAAAGGTGGGAATCCATATTAATAATCTCCATTTTAAACACTGGTGAGCTGAGACATGAAATTTCATTTGTTGGTTCAGTTTGAAAGAAAAGCTTGTTGAAATGTAATTTGGTCTATAAAACTGCCTTTTCTTTTCCTCTCTCACTTCTTTCTATAAGAAGAAAATTTATTCTAGAGGTCTGAGCTCTGATCTTGTAACAATAATATTAAACAGCTTTGCCATTGCCATGTGATAGCACTGGATGAAGCACATAAAAGGCAACTTGGTCATGAGTGAAAAAGAAGGGTTATGAGCCTTCAATCATAGACCAGACTGCTATTAGTTTAAAAGGATAATATTTATAGATAAAATGTTTGATAGGAAGACTGTCTTTTTCTGTGTATATTCAAGCACAAGTGTGATTTTCTTTAAGAGATACATTGATGTAGCATAAAATAAAAAAAAAAGTAGCTATTTTTAAATACAATACAGCTAGAGATGCAGCATAATCTAAGGAAAGGCTTTAGGCTATCTCAGATTCATCTAATCCTGCAAAGGCCTGAAAGGTGGACTTCAGTTAATGTTCATATTAAGTTGAAAATGAAATGCATTTAAGAAGAAAGTTGCAATGCAGGCTGAATGAAAGATCTAAGGAACCGTGGATTTCTGCTGTCATTTGTGCAAAGATAGTTTTTTAAAACCAAGAGCTCTGCTCAGCCAGAGTTAAGATAAAAAGAAAAGAATCCCTAAAATAAGGCCACCAGTGCAGAGATGATGTAAATGCAGACTGTCAATGTGGTGAGTATTTTTTTTTAAGTCATTGAAAATCCTTCAATGTGGATTCTGTTTCTAATGTATCAGTAGTTTTGTGAAGTCTGTTAGAAACAGAACTATGTGCTGGAATGCTGGCATGTATATAAAGGTTTACTGGGTGGTGAATGGAAACCACTAGCAGGAGGAATCCCTGGCTTGATATATATGTATTTTGAAAATGCAAAATATATCTTAAAAGAGCAAGAAAGAACAGGCTGGATGAAAGCAATTCAGCTGGTATATAATTCATCTTGATGCCATGTTTAAGGAAGGTGTTTGAGGCTCTCTAAAAATTTGTGAGAAGAGAACTTATGTTACTGAATGATACGGGTAATATACATCTATCAAGAGATCAAACACAGGATAGAAAAATATACTGATTAAGAAATCAGCAGCTTGTGTAGCAACCTTAATCTTATTCATCATGTTTTATCACATCAGAATGCCTTCTTTTATTATCTTTTCTGCCTTTCCAGTTTATCTTGATGTAGAATAGCAAGACCCTTTCTCAAAAGCCCTTTTATGTGCTCCTTTGAAACAGCATACAATGTAATGTTACTAATGCAACCTAATTCAAATTGTCAGAGAAATGAATGTAAAAACCCCTTTGTGCCAGTGGAAATAAACTTTATGCTGAATAAAAACTTACAAGATTTCATCTTCCTTTGCTGTGCAAACAATATAGGCCAGTCTGGTGTTGTTTGCTGTATGTTGATTCTGTATATATTACTTGCAAAAGGACATAAAAAGCTAAGGAAAAACATGACAGACTGCAAAAAATTATATTTGAAACAGAACTAGAAACTTATACACATTACAAAGCCTTATGAATTATGAGTTATAGAAATAGCCTAGTTGCTAATACAAACTTACAACTAATTTAATAATTTTTAACATAGTAGCTGATAGGCATCTGTGAGATATAAAGGCCTTGTTGACCTTCAGGAGGTTCACATGAGCCCACACCTCCAGCCCATTCAGGTTCCCTCTGGATATCATCCCTTCCCTCCAGCATGTTGACTGTTCCACACAACTTGGTGTCATTGGCAAATCTACTGAAGGTGCACTCAATCCCCATGTCCATGTCACTCACAAAGATGCTAAAAAGTGCTGGTCCCAGCCCCGACTCCTGAAGAATGTCTCCACATCATTGATCTCCACGATTACAATAGACATGAGCCAGTGAAATGAACACCAGTGAGGAGACACATTCTAATATAATCTCCATCATGACCTATTGCAGTCAACTCACCCACACAATAATATATTTATCATTACCTTTATTTTTATCAGAGGTACACATGCTTATATAGAAAATATTAGCTCATCACAGACCACAATCAGCTAATACAGTATTTTGTGATTCATAAGTCTTTTCAAAAGGCTTTTTATTTCAGACATTATGGAGACAATGTTAAAAGTATATATCCAAAGCTGTTAAATTATATGTTAAAGGAATTTTCCTACTCATTAAAACTTTTCATGGGCAATCAGTGTTTTTCCTCTTATAAGCCACAAGAAAAAAAGATGATTTTACAGAGAGATTTTTAAACAACATTCTTTAAATTGACATACGCATTATTGCATTTTCTGTGCTACAGTATAAAAAGCAAGAACTGATGTTAGTTAATTGACCATTCTCCTTGACATTAAACCACAGTTTTTTACTTAGAAAGGCTTCTGGATTTTTCGGTATCAGCATTATTATGCAAAGATTAATTCTTAGTTAAAGACATACCAGCTTTTAGTAGTTTTTATTGCTTATGTTATTCTGTATTATGATGTTATGCTCTGCAAGCTAATAACTTAGCTGTGTAGAAAAACTTAGGTCATCTTCAGATCAATATTTATTTATACCAGCTAGACTCATACATACTCACTACTTTGTCTTGACCCAAAAGCAGAACCTTTATTCAAAACAATTATGTAACAGTTTTAGCCCAGAAAATTATTCCTAAACAGTAAAAGTAAAACAATCTCTTTTAGTGATACATTTGTAATATAAAACAGCTTGAAGTTTCTGATTGCAAAAGTTTTGAAAATTTAATAAATCCTATTTAAATTGTCTTCAACCCTGTCGATCTCAACAAGATTTTTCCATTAAAGGGATTTCTTCACAAAAACACATTACAAACTGCCTTCTGCATGATTTTTCCTTATCTCTTTGAAGAGTATTGTGTTTATTTTATTTTTTGAAAATAATACTATCTATACTAGAGTTGTTTACCTCTGAAAGAGGGTTTATGGTATCGCACAGGTAAAGAAACATGGATATGTGTTTGGAGTTAATCCTAATTATATTGCTGATGCTACCCATGAATGAAAATAGATTTTCAGTAGGTGTACATGGCGGATTGCTCACCGAAGCAAATAGATTTAATTGACTCAAATGTCCGTGACTCATTCACAGCAAATTTGGTTTTAAAAGGAGTCAACAAATGAAGCTTGAAAAATATAAGTTCCTAATTTTCAAATCTGTTTTATGTAAAGTTAAACATATTTTTTCCCAACATACCTCCATATTTTTCATTTGATTTAACCTTCAGGGAAAGAACATCCAGGAGCAAGCATTAAGTCTTTTTTTTGCATGAGCCTACAGAACTGTGTGGGGTTGTTCCCCTTCCCATTCCACATATATAGAGAGTTCTACTCTGCTGCAGCCTTACTTTTCCTTACTTTTCCTTCTCACAGTTACCTGTATATGTTCATCCTGCAATTTATTCCTCAATCTTGTGCATGTTAAAACAAAAGATTATTCTATTTGCCAGGGAGGGACACAAAATACTGACTTCACTTAAGCCAAATATTTCAAATCAGAGGGGCCTTACACATATGGGCTTTTGCTAAGCTGGGGAAGGTTGCTAAGTAGGCATTAAAGGTAGTTGGCTTTTGTAAAATTCTCTCATTAACTGAGGATTGTATAGGATAGATAAACTTATAGTCTTCAGTGTAGGAATCTTTAGTCAGCTTTTTCTATGAGAAAATGGATGGGTTGACAAATCTGGAAGAAATAGAAAGATTTCTTCTGTGTGAAAATTATTTTTTTATATTTGACTAAGAAATATAACAGAAAATTGCTCAAAATGGCGCTAGGAAACACTTCTAACTAGCAATTAGTTGTAGCAGCTTTTATTTAAAGGCACATTCATTCTAAATACAGGGTGCTCTACAGCAAAAAAAGTTCTTTTTTGTATTGGTTTCATTTCCTTTCTGCATTGAAAGCTATGACCTTGGATCATATTTAATAGATTTTTCATTTGGAGCTTCCAAAGGCACTATCAATTTTGCTTCATTTCTCACCAGCTGCACTTTTGTTCTCACAGTTTCCCACATATGTGTGGACAGTTACATTCTTTATTCTAAACATGACAGTTTGTCCTTTTACACTTTGATGTTTATTTTGACAAGAGCAAAGTAACAAGCAATCCCCATTAAAAAAAAAAAAATTAAAAAAAGTCTCTTACAAGAGCAAATTTAGAAACATTACCAGCCCCCTACATTCACAATTACAAGAAAACTTGAGTCACTGGTTTGGGGAGCACTCCTCCTTTGCATTTCCAAACTGACAGTTAAAACACTGTTTTAAGGAGAATGATTTTTAAGTTCTACTCTTGAAGAGCACTTACAATAATTCCACCTGCTCTTGAGTTTTTAAATACGTATTTTCAAACTTAAAATTAGAATATTTTTTATGAAGTAACAACTTTGACAGTGAATTATATTTCAAATTCATGGAAAAAAGAAAAAAAAATGAAACAGCGTTAGCTTTTCTCCTTCAAGTATGGTTTTGCCTCGTTCATTTGCAACCACTTTGGACCATACTCACAGAAACATGCAGGCAGTATCATTGGAAATATAAGTCATTTTTCACAGTCACTTCTTGCAGGTCTGTGGCACTGGAATAAACCTAATGTTTCCTGAGATGTAAGACAACGAGCCATCTCCTGGACTTCACTTTCTTTCTTGAGAGGTGACAAATTCTCTTCTGAGCCTTCTTTTCTCCAGACTAAACAATCCCAGTGTCCTCAGCTGCTCCTTGTGTTTCAGACTCTTCAACAGCTCACTTGTCCTTCTTTGGACATGCTCAGCACCTCAATGTCCTTGGTGTAGTGAGGGGCCCAAAACTGAACCCAGGATTCGAGGTGCAGCCTCAACCGTGATGAGTATAGTCGGATGATCACTGCCCTGATCCTGCTGGCCACACTGTTGCTGATAGTATTCCCAACAGCTCTGTTGTCTGGTGTTTTAACTATGCTTTCTATTACTTATCCTGAATGAACACTCCACTGTGAAGACAGTGAGGGAAAAAAATACACTATCTCTTCCTCTGGCACATCTTTTGTGCAAAACACGCCCCTGTAGACTTGATTTTGCAGTGAGTACTGCAGGTGGAGTTGTTCCAATGTCACGAACTCACTAATCCTAGCAGTGAGGTATGCAGCCCTTGACTGAGGGGATTCTTAATAAAGTCTTCGTGTACCAATGAAGGCAGATATCTACCTCATTTTTCTGCATGTGTGAGTGCATATAACAAATGTACACTGACACATGAAGGCCAGGTAGCTATTGTAATCAATTCATGCTGCTGTTATATGTGCTTTGCCCTCCTATTTTGCTCTTCTTGTTTATAGTTAAGGTATGAAAATGAATTCTGTATTACACTTGTTCAGAGTCTGAGACATATAGCTGACTTCTAGAGAAGTCAGTCTTCTTATAGTATTACGTTGATCATCATGATGTGGGGTTTGCTTTTTGGGTGAAGATTTTCTGACTAAAACAAGAAAGTATGTAATGCAGAAGAAAGTATTTTCTGCACATTGAAGAGTAATGGAATTTTATGATTAGTAGAATTAGAGCACATAATGGTTAATGTTATTTTGCATCATCTTTGTAAATAGAGCTTGGAATGTGATGGTTATAAAAAACATTTTTAGTGATCTTTCAGAGTGTAGCCCAGTACTACAATACAGTTGTACCCAAGAAGACAACTGATGATGGAAGATAAAAGTAGGTTCTATAACCCAGTTTAGAAGATAACATGAAACTGGAAGTGGTGTTATAGACCATAATGATATAAATTGCAAGGTGCTATTGACCTTGAAGGGATTGACATGATAAAGCAAAAAGCTGGAGGAAACACAGAGAAATTTAATCAGGTCCACAAGTATGGCCATTTAAATATAAATAAGGCATATATTTCTAAACTAAGCTGGCTGTTTACCTGAGTATTTTTAGATAGTATTCTTTACAGTTTTCTTCCTACATGCTTTGAGGAAAGCTCTTTTGGAAGTGATCAGGTAAATGGCTACCTTAACCCTCAAGGAAGTCTAAATAGTATAGTCTAAATGCATATATATATACACAGACACACGTATATTTTACCTTTTTCTAGTAACCTGTCAATTATTGCCCACTCTCTTTTCTGAGTTAGCTCCAGCTAATCAGATGCTGATTGGGGCTTCTAGAATACACTTGCTGATGATTATGTGTTATTTTAACAGGAGAATGACAATAATTTCCTGTAATGCCACTTGTTAAGGTAATTATGCTGTAATTGCCTTATCAAGGTGTCATAGAGTAGAGCGTATAAACTCTGAGATTTCACAGCTGCTGTCATGCTTTGATAAAATGTTATCTTGAAAATATTTTATCAGTCATCAAGCTAAATTTCTACCAGTCGTTTTAAATCAGAAAAATCTGTTTCAGGTAGGGCATATGACCTCTGCATCTGATGTTTCTCAGCCTGATAATTAGGGAGGATAGATTATCTTTGTGTTAAGGCATAAACCTACCAACAGATTTGCATAAATAGGAGTAACTAAATACAGGTTCATGAAAGTGTCTTTCTGATTTTCAAAGGTGAGAAGCTGCTTGCTATGAAATTACAGACTTCAACTGTAAACTTGGTTTTAGAGTACAGTTACAGTTATTTGGATTTTGTCTCTGACGAGAGACAATAGAGAATGTAACAGGTCAAAAGTAGTAATATGATAGGTCACATAAACATGTTTTATCTATTAAAGACTTATAAACAGTCTTAATAAGAGCACTCACTTCAGACTTGCCGAGATCCACTTGCCAAGACCTGCTTAACAGGAACAAAATTTTGACTTCTGTTTACCTTGGTTCAGAAACACAGAATACCCAGCGAGAATGTAGGGTATATCAAGTGTTTGGAATCAGGGCAAAACCAAAGTGAAATGTACCATCTGTAATGCCTAGCTTTGTAAGGATATCCAAAGTGATTTTTTTCTTTTTTCACACTTAGTTTAGTCATACAACCATGAACTGGGAAATGTAAGTAATGCCCATGGAATACACACATTGAGCAACTGACTGCTCACTGCCAACTATTCATTCCATCACGTGCAGTCATGACAATACAACTCAGAGAGAAGTAGCCACTGCTTCAGCTTGTGATGACTGTCTTTTAAATTATTATTAGTAATGATAAGGACAAAAATAGCATACAATTAGGCTCATACAACCTAAATCATTATTTAGACTTGCATTTGATGTCAACAAGAATTAAGTGTTGTGCACCTTACGGGATCTAATTCAAATGTATATTTTAAGAACGGCAAATAAATGTGCATATATATTTTATGCATTTGCGTCTGTTTCATACCTTCAAGCAGCTGATGCAATATACCATGGTAATGATTATATAAGCAATGCACAGATAGGTACACTTGCTTGATTAATGTCAGATCTTGCACTGAAGCACTTCCTCAATCAAAAAAATTGAGAAACTACATTTGGAGGGGGAAACATTTTTCTCGTATTCTTCCCAACATATCTTTCCTTCTCTCTAAACTACTTAGAGATGTGCTGCTAACTGTGTAATTTTCTGGGTGAAGGTACCATGCAAAATATCAACTTCAATTTGTTGGATTATAGAGTGCAAAATCAAGTAAAAGAAGCATCACGGAGAGTTTTGAACCAAATTTAGCAATCCATTTGTCAGCTGGAGGAGAAGAAAGAGATACATTTCTAGCAGTGTTGCTGGGACATTTTAATTGACTCATTAATGAAAACTAATACTCCATCAAATTTACAAGGGCAAATTCTCAAACCAGTGAAATTTCTCTATCTACTTGTAACAGGTTAACTTCTCAAGATTAAATCTAATTACTACCAAAACCTCAGAGAACGTCTGAGAATAGAAGTTACAGCATTTGTGCCTAAAACAATAGGAAAGAATGAAAGCAGGAAAAGGAAAGAATAGGATTCAGCACGCATAGGGATTTTTAGAAAGGATCTTTGGGGAAGATGGTCTGAGGAACAAAAAGTGAATTTGCATCTTTAATATGTGATACTAAAGGCAGAAAACCAATCTATATATTCTAAAACATTCTGAAACATAAATGTGAAAGGAAAGCTTATGGTTTCACCAAAATTTTTTAAGTATATGAAAGGAAGAACTTATTTTACAAAAAGTAGAAGAAAAAACTCTCAATCAAAGCAAATACATGGAAAGCAAAAAAACCCAACCGAACCAAAACTATTGTGTAGGACTAAAATGAAAATAGACAATATGAAATATGGATTTATAGGTAAGAAGAATGGATGTAGAAAGTTTACAGAAAAATATAGAAATACGAGTTCCATCATGTTACTGGGATGGAAAACAAACTTGGTATTTCATAGAGAAGGCAGAAATATTAGTAACCTTCTACATTTTAATTTCTATAAAAAAACAAATAAATGAAATTAGGGCCTGAAACTTAGCATATTTCTAAGAAAAAGAATATGAGAGGGAAGAACTGTTTAGTTTAGTTTGATTGTACTCATTGTCAGTCCCAGAAAGCATTAAAAACCTAAGCTATTAAATAACCATGATCTATTACCCTTGAGAATGCGTAAAGAATGAGGGTCGTACAGGTGGCCTTCAGAATGATAAATAAAATAAAAGAGAGCTTGGGCTTTCAGAACTTCCTAGTATATGATAAGACAACTTACCTTTTTGAACCTTTAGGAATACCAAAACCACATGGATCTGTAAGTTTAGCAGTAGTAAAACTTGAACTGTTCTCCTGGTAAGTGAAGCAACAGATGGGGTATATCAGCAAATTCTTTGATACTGTCCTGTATTGTATCCTTAAGACCAAACTACAACTATATTATACTTATGTGCAACTTGTTAAAAAACTGAACCAAGTGTTCATTAATGTTTTAGTTAATAAAGACTGTATTTAGTTGCAGTCAGATTGTTCTGAGGACTGTGCTGGTTTTGGCAGGGGTAGTGTTAATTTTGGTCACAGTGCCCAGTATGGGGCTGTGTTCTGGATTTGTGCTGAATACAGTGTTGGTAGTACAGAGATGTTTTGTTATTGCTGAGCAGGGCTTACATGAAGCCAAGGTATTTTTTGCTTTTCATACTGCCTTGCTGGCAAAGAAGTTGGGGGTGCATGGGAAGCTGGGGGGAGACAAAACCACACAACTAGGACAGCTGATCCCAACTAACCAAAGGGATATTGCACACCATATGACGTCATACCCAGGATATAAACTGGGGGGAAAAAGGGACATTCAGAGTGATGGTATTTGTCTTCCCAAGTCACTGCTGCATGTGATGGGGCCCTGCTCTCCTGGAGATGGCTGAACACCTGCCTGACCATGGGAAGCAGTGATTTAATTCCTTGATTTGTTTTGCTTGTGTGCACAGCTTTTGCTTTCCCTATTGAACTGTCTATCTCAACCCACAAGTTCTCCCACTTTTACCCTTCTAATTCTCTCCCCAGTCCTGCTGGTGGGGAATGAGCGAGAAGTTGTATGGTGCTTGGTTGCTGAGTGGGGTTAAAACATAACAATGACACAACAAAAGCAAATTCTGGTTTAGTATAAGGGATTTTTTTTTCAATAAACATGGCCAAAAATGAAGGTTGCTCAGAAAAGTTGTGGAATCTACATCTCTGGATTTATTTGTGACTTGACTTCACCTTGACAAACCTCATCCAACTTTGAATATGCTCTTGCTGGAGGAAGAATTGGGAGCAGAAGTACTTTCCAACATAATTTATTCTTTAAGTCCACAATTACATCAAAGTTTTTGTTGAAAATTGAAAGAAAACATGGAAAGTTTGGAATAAAAGGCAATCTGAATAAATTGACAAAACTAGTCATAATCAGTAAAAAAACCCCTCAAAACTCTGAGAAGGTGAGAGCAGAAAAATTACTTGTGAAGGATTTGAAAGTCAGTTTCCGAATCTTGATGTTTTCAAAAAATACTATTCCATCAACAAGAGGGAAATTTTGGCTTGTGTTCTAGATATCTGTCCTTTGGGGAAAAAAAAAAAAGACATCAAGTTCTGTTCTCAGCTATTCTGTGTGCAAGATAATAAAGGTAGATGTAGGAAAACTAACTAATGGTTCCATTTTAGTCAGGACTTCTGAGGCTTCATGCTGAGCATTCAGTCTGGTTTTATAAATGTTATTTTAAGAAGATTGAAGCCAAATCAGCAGTAGCTGACAAAATATCAGAAAGAACACTGAGGCCGTTAAACACATTTTATGACAAAGATTAAAGGAATTTTTGAAATCTTTTAGCAAAAAAAATGGGGATGATTTTGGTGTTCTTCCAGTACACAAAAATAGGATACTGTGTATCTGTTGTGCTGTTGGACAATAAAGTTAGAATTCATGAACCTAACATGCACTTCAGAAATGTTTAAGTTAAATTCTGGCAAGCAAGAATTCTAACTATAAAAACACTAAAGTAAAGAACTGGAACAGGTTATTGAGGACTGTCATGGAACATCAGCAGCAAATTTCTAAAAATAGTTAGACAATCTTCTGCCTGTGATAGTCTGAGAACACTCAATCCTGCCTTAATATGGAAGGATAAATCAGATAATCTCTTGACTTTTATTCTATATTTTTTCTATAATGCTGATGACAAATAGTTGCCAATTATTTTTAGTGGGATTATAAAAATTGCAGAAGGAACTGCTATTCACGTGGCACTTTTTCCTGTTTAGCACCATGAAAACTTCATCCATCTGCAGTTATCCATGGTTCAGTGACAAAACCAGTGTCTCTCCAGATGGTACTCAATGCAACCAAGAAGAGGAGATCCTAGATGAGGTTTCTCATCACACGCTTGCTTCACAAAAGTCTCACCCAGGGTTGCACTGTAGCAGAGTTGGATGGGACCAGAAGCAGCTGTGCCCCTAGGAGGGCCAGGAGAGGCTGTGGAGCCTCTGCACCTTACCATGACATTGCCATATCTCATTGCATCCCTCTTTCCAATAGCTGTTATATGGGCCATCACATTACTTTGCTCTAAGCCATAAAAATGACATGAAAGAGGGGGGAGAAGAGACCTTAGTGAGTAATGGAAGAGGAAGAACTTATAAAGTGAAAAGCAGCAACCATAAAAAAGCTGGAAATCATAATCCACAAAAAGACAGAAAATGGGAGACAGAGAGTATAGTCAGAGGGAGCATGGTGAGGCAGAGCTGCTGGAGGCAGGCTGTGGTCAGAACACAGCAACTTTCTCTCAGGACGGATAGGTGCTGCCATGTCCAGCTAGGCTGGCCTCAAGAGCAATTCTCTTCCCACCTCAAACCCCTGATCAGTTAAACAAATGTTTAAGCAAATGAGGACATAGATCAGGGAGGAAGAACAAAGTATGGAACTGCTGTGCAATTTGCATTTTGTTCCTTTATTTACACAATTTTAATTTGTTTTAGTTGTCAGTTACCAGTTTCTTGATTTAGTGAAGTGGTTCTCCTGTGTATTGATAGCCCATGTTTTAGTGAAAAATTTAAGGATAAAATGAGTTACCCATTGACACACACACTGACATTTAGATCAACAGAAATGCATTTCCAAGGAAGACCATTCCTTTAATGCCCACTGATGGCTTCATGGATGGAGATACTGCATTGCTTCTATATTTCTGCTAAATGACATAAGCCATCATTTTATATCATGATGTTGATTTATTCTGCTTTCTTGCTTTTTAAATATTTGATGTCCCTGGCATATGTCAAAAAGAAATTTTATGATATGGCTTTTTTTATATTCACTTTGCCTTTACTTTGATGCTTTGAAGCTTCACAAATATATTTCAAGTGTCAAAGATTTTCAGATAGTGGTCCTGCTGGTTTCAAAACAGACAGCTAGATATTTTGTGGCCAGAGGATAGAAGACCACTGGAATAGTCAGGTTCATATAATCAGAATACCCTGAGAACAATATGTCTTGGAGATATGTACTGGTTTTTACTAGGACAATACTAAAAATATACAGCATCCCAATGAGGACAACTAACAAATACTGACAAGGCTTGGCCTTGTCTGAAGGAAAAACATGTAGTGATTCATTTCTGCAGGAAATCCTTCTCTGTGCTTTAACAGTATTTGAACACTAACAAGACTGAACATCCCCTGCTTTTGCGGAGAACTGCTCAGTAAAAAAAAATAGTCTTATTTCTTGCAAAAATGTGAGAGTGGTTTAAAATCTGAAATGTGTTTTAAGAACACCAGTGTTTTCATGGACTTCACACAGTTTTGAAAGTGGCAAAAGAATGTTGAGAAGGAACATTTGTGCGTTTGGTTTTGCTAGTAGAAGAAATACAATTTTTTCGCATAGTCAATTTTTTATCTAACTTGCCTAAGGATGGAGTGACCCACTATCATTTATTTTCTCTCTAGACTATTAAAAAGTACAATAGTTACAAAATCATGATTGCAAGCTATGCACATCTGTTAAATTAAGTAAAGAAAACACAAACTGAGCAGGGTAAAAGTGTCTATAACAACAGTGTCTTGCCTGAGGCTCAATGAGGCTGTGTGAACAAAACCGCAGTGTTGACCTCCCAGAGTTGTGATGTCTTTTACTTCACCCTTGAACTGAATAAAAGCATTTAATCACACAGGGGAGGCTTCTCCATTTCCCAATAAAATTTTATTTTGCTGTCATTCTTTATCTTTGTTCCAAAACCATATTTAAAAATTTTTTAAAAAGCTATAAGCCTTCTAGTTAGTCTTAAAAGATGGAAAAGTATTCAAGACATTGAAGAAAACACTGATTGAAAACGACGTCTTGATTGTTTGTTATGAACAAGATTTGCAAAAACTGCTAATTTTTAAGGTGGGATGTTGGAGTTCCCCTTAAGACCTTTTAGAGATCCAGGAAATTCACAGGGCCACCCATGATTTTTTGACTTGAATTCATATAGTCTCAGAGATTTTCTTCAGTTCATTTATACATTGTGAATTCTTTGATCACTTGGGAAAATAAGTAAAAAAAAAATGTTTGTTTGAATTCACAGTTGCCCAAGACAGTTGATTGGAATGGGAATACATAGGCATGAGTGGAAGTGGGTATTTGCTCCCATCTTTCATCATGTACTTGAGAAAATTTTTACATTGAAAAGTTAAGAGAATATCTCAACAAATACTTTAAATTAAAGCTACAAACTGGGTTTGTCAAGAAGAAAACCTTCAAAGATGATACTTCTAGCCACTGAGAAAATTTCACAGTACTGCAGACTCCTTGTTCTGCTGTTACAATTCAGATTAAGGAGAGAGTGATACTTTCAGAGCACGATTGTCAATTTAAAAACCTAGAGTGGAACTTAATAGAGATTTGGAGCAACACTCAGATCTTAATCCAAAGACAGAGCTAATGTTCCCTCATTTGAAAGCAAAAAATTATCTTTCAGTGAGCTATTCCATATTTCTCTTCAGACAAAATCAATCCAGTTTTCTTTCTTGAATATCTTTTACTTCTCATTGCCTGTGCAAACATATGCTTAGCTCCTAGTTGAGTACCTGACATTGATTTAGTTACCGTAATAAATGAGGTGAACACATTCTGTTTACAAAGAGGTTTTCTGTGGTTTCCAGAAATATTGACACTTTATGCTATAATTACATTAAAATATTTGAAACTGCCTCGTACTGACTGTGACTTTCCAGAACTTTGTTTCATTTTCTGAGTTATCTCATTGCTAATCTATCTAAATTCTTAAATTTGCTTTGCATTAAGTTATAGCATCATGAAAAGGGAGTTGGGTAAATTACATGGCCAAAGGAAACAGAGTTTTAAGAACTGGGGTAATTTTAACAGGTCTCATTTTCTTATACTGCTGAATAAAATAAAAATCTTGCACTATTTTGCTTTTTCATCTGCCTTTCACGTCTAAGCCCAAAACAATGGAGGTATGTTCAATGTTTCACAATCCTGTCCTTGAATAATAACTTACATAAGGAAATGAGAAAATCCCCATCCTCTGTGCTTCAGCTTTTGTGATGGAACACGGTTATGTTGAGCAACTCTAGAGATAAAATCCTGAAAAAGAGGAAAGGATTATTTAGTTGAATTATTATTACACCTACTGATACCAATCCAGACCTCTAGTTGATAGATGCTAAAAAGACACTTCTTGCCTTCAGGAACTTAAAACATGGATTTTGACCAGACGTAACTCGGAGAAGTAAATCAAGGGGGTAATTGAAAAGCAAGTAGCAGAGAAGCAAGTAAATCACCTTACAAGGGACATGTGCCACATTTTACTGTTTACTTAACCACAACCAACATTTTTAAAGAGAGTTCTTTACACAGAGTTTTTCACTAAGAAAAGAATTATATACATTATATGGTAAAAATTTCTTCATGAATTCTAGTTGTCCCTGGAGTATTAATTATATTGTTGTTGCTTTTGTTAAGCTCTAATTATATTGTTGGTGTTACTGTTATTGTTGTTGTGGTGATTGTTATCAACCTTATCTATCAGATAGCCACCTTTAAGTTTTGCACCATGCTGGCATCTAAACAGCATCTGAAAGCACCTGGTGCTCTAAGTGTATCTTTTTTTGTTGGCTCAAGATGAGAAGCTGATCCAGCTTGGTGATAGAACTGTTAATACCAGCTTCTGTTTCTCTCTGTGGCTTTCAGATATCAGCCCTGTGTGAGCTAAAACTCTGTGCTGCTGTTAAGAAAATTGGTCATCCAACAAATTTGTGGGCTTCTGAAGTTAAGCAAAATCTTAGAAAATATTTATTTTATTGAAGTAAAAATGTAGAGATATCTGGAGTTGTTTCTAAACTATGTAGTCAATCTCATTTTTGAGGAAGAATAAACAACATTAAAAACTGTCTTAGCAAGTTCATAGTTTATTCATAAAGAAAAAATAATAAATCTACTTCCACCCACAAAGTAAAACAAACATATATAATGTAGTTTCAAATGCTTGCTAGTGGAGGCCTGTTTCTCAGGATGTTCCATCTTGTTAATGTATATGGGTATTTTAATTGTTCAGAAGAAATGAAGTGGAACTAGTTACCAAAGGAGATGTCCCTTTCTTTGCTTCTCTAATTTTTCAGAAGCTTTATATATAATTAGAGATTACTGATGCAGTGATTATTGTGAAACAAAAGAAGTTTGATTGCTGCACTATTATACATTGAATGAAGGGGAAATAATTTGCCATGATTGAATTTACTAATAAATATTTAATGGAACACTTTGTCCTAACATATTTAAACTATGCACTATGCAGGGGGTGGTAAGTATTAAGCAAAGCAATTTCCAACTTTATGTTATTTTTTTAATTTAATTGGACATCAGTCTCATGTCATAAATTCTTTACTTGGAATAAACATGTCTCCTTGTACTCCAGCTCATACATTATGATTTGTGGATTTTCAATTTCAGAGTTTATTTATAATTGTTTTCTGTAAGGTATTCACTCTATACAGAAAGCCAAACTCAAAGTAATTTTAAATTTAGCTGCTTTCTTTTTTATCTTGTTGATATTGTTTCTCTGAACCAAAGATTTTCATATAAAAGAGGGGGGAAAATAAGTGTATAGTTACTGAAGATTTAATTTAACATAGTCCCTAACCACGTGTTTATCTCTTTGACTTCGCATTAAGTGTCAGGTGATTTCAGACCTGTGCTATGGTGTTTTTTATTTAGGTTATTAACCTTCAGAATAGTGTGCAGGCACAAGTTTCAAGTTTTATTTGTAATGCATAGGAAGATATGGCCTTTCATCTGCCAATCCAAGACTGACTCAAATGAAAAAGGACCTGTCAAGAGCAGGAAACATGAAGTACATTGGCATATATGGGTTTCTGGTCCTATTGTGCATCTGTATGAAGGATAACATGGAGGTGCCTTTGACTATTCATGCTCAAATATTGATTCTGAAATTGTACCATTGTTATATTTTGATCTCTCTTCCTTAACTTCTTTTCAATGACTAGAACTCTTGGTTTAAAATCTACCCTCAATGCATCTCTGGTGACACTGATTCAATTTCTAGCAGACATTAACTCAAACACTATCTAAATTCATTTTGTAACAGGTTGTTACCCTTATTATGAGTTAACTTGAGAGCTGACAATGCCTCACATGAGCATTCATTTCAGAAAAAAAATGTTTCCTCCAGTGTTAGAGGGACACCCAGAAGCTGAAATAATCCTCTTGAAGGTGAAAGTGTCCATGCATTTCCTTCTTTCCCTGGAAAGTGAGAAAGGAAGAAGTTAACTCAATTTTTCTTATTCTCCCTGTAGGAAAAGCTTCAGTCATGCCTTCTGCTACAGAGCTTCTTATCCAAGACTCTCTCAGTTTACTTGCTGTGAAAGTCAAGAGAAGTTTATTGATCCCCATAATTTGAAATCTTAATTCCACCAAAATCAAAACCTCACATGTAGACGTGATTTTGAGTGGTAATATTTTAATGCAAATTGCGTAAACTCAAAGATAAGAGGTAAAAGGAAACACTTGGGTTTCATTTTACTTGGAAATTTATAATATTGATGTATAAGAATGATGTATTTTACATTTTTAGCACTTATAAAATTTCCTAAATTAGTATAATCTTTGTAAATAGAGTAAGCTTCTTAAAAGCAGAAAAAAGAAGTAGCTTACTTTTGGACAAGATGTCACCATGTAGATATAGCTTTCCATTTTCTCCTTAAGGTGATTTTCTGCAGAAATATTTTTTCAAGAACTCATGCTAAAATAGGTAGAACATGGAATATATTTTCTGCATTCCCTGACCTTTGTGCCTCACAGAGATTGTGAAGTCTGCTTGATATTTGAAATAATGTCTTGACACCAGCTGCACCATTATTTTCAATGAGTTAAGTCAGTAGCAT
The DNA here is from genome assembly GCA_013396755.1 of Sclerurus mexicanus. Taxonomy (NCBI): domain Eukaryota; kingdom Metazoa; phylum Chordata; class Aves; order Passeriformes; family Furnariidae; genus Sclerurus; species Sclerurus mexicanus. The sequence goes on from VWZF01007822.1 coordinate 978,273, forward strand.
CAGGACTGTTTATCTTATTTCTGTCCTTTCAGCAGCAGAGTTCACCTGGTTACCAGTGACCTGTGCTGTTCTGTATTCCTGCCAGGTGAACAGCCACAACCAAATTCCTTCTTGTTAGCTTGTCTTTACATTCCAGGTTTAAAATTAGCACCTGAACACAGATCTGTGAAGGTCTATGGGAAGCAGCTTTAGATAAATAAACATCTTGTGATGTGCATGCTGGGCACAGGTTGGATCAAGAAATTATCTTGGGAAGCACTTTTCCCTGTTTATTCAAAAGAGACTCCTCATTTTATTGTTAATCTACTGTAAGCTTCTAAAAAAGTCTGTGTAAAGTAGAGGCATCTTTCCCATAAATATCTTATTACTTCTGCAACAAGAGATTTATATTTGAAATATTTCCTGCTAAATAATTTAATCAGCCTGTTCTCATTGTTCTTTGTATATGTGCTCCTGAGCAAGAGCACATGTTAAAATGCTGCTAAAGAGACAGATTTTATTAGACAACACAACCTTGAAAGGGGACAAGTTCTTAGAAATAAAGATGGTAAATTCACAATGACAGCAATGTAGATCAACATGTATGATATTTGATATTCATGGAAAAGATTCATGGAAGGGACAATTTTGAAAGGCCATAAGTCATTTCCATGAATTTAAAATGTTTTCACAAATCTGCTATTAAGTCAAAGTTTTATTCTACTCTACTGTAGATTATCTTATGGTTGTTATGTCAATGTGACACTGTAGAAATTTAAAAATAATATATAATTATTTAAAAAACAATGCATAATTTACCTAATATTGATAAGAATTTAGAAAGGTAACCCATTTACACCAAATGCCAATTTATTTCAAAATCATATTTTTAAGACGAAGTCTAATTTTGACATAGATATTAAAACCTATCAAATAATTGACTAGAACAATTTACAAAACCAATGATTTTGAAGCATTTTTAGTTTCTCTAAGATTTTACCACTCATATAAGTTTTTGCATCACTTCAAACTGAGTCAAAGTATCATAATTTTTTTCCCTAAAATAAATTCTAAAATTGATTATATAAGTCATTTATCTTCAATTTTGTTTTAGATTTCAATATAATTTTTGTTTCTTTGTTTGTTTTTAGCATTCAGGGTTCTTCATTGGTTCTTCATCATTACAATACTTTTCTCGTTGCATGGTGCTAAAGTTATTAATGTGATTAGTTATCCCGAGCTTAGTGTTGTGATTCAAGTTCATAAATTGCTGTAGATTTGTTAGTTCAGTAAATTGCACAATATGGAACATGTTTTGGCTATGCAGAGGCCTTTACATTGAACAATTTACAGCTTAATATTACTGTAAGCTATTACTGAATTTAACTATATATATACAATAGTGGTTTCTGTAAATGGTAGAGCTGTTCTTCAGTTTTCCCATAACACTTCTTCATTTGCAAGACCCATTACATATGCTTTGGCTTTGGTGAAGAGAAAAAGGGAAATAAGATAAAAAAATTATCTGTTTTTAGGAGTTCACTTGGTCCAAAATAAACATGATCCATTAAGTTAGCTTCAAGGTGTCTTGCCATATAATTTAAAATATTTTTGAACACTTGTAAATCAATTTTTGGTTATTTTCTATATTTCACTGTAAAGATTGCAGAACATTCCATATGGTGAAGACATCCCGTAGTAACCAGTTTTATGTTTGATTGGACTTTATAGCAAGATGCACTTCCCATTATTTCCATTTTTGAAATTATTGCCTTCTTTTAAGCTGTTCCACTCAACAAAAACATACCAATTTCTTGACCACTATTTTATTTAAATGGCAGCACAGTTATGTGTCTCCCTTGCTGGAGATATTCCAAAGCTGCCTGAACATGGTCCTGATCAACTGACTGGGTGGTCCTGCTTGAGCAGCAGGATTGGACCAGGTGGCTGCCAGAGTTCCCTTCCAACCTTAGCCATTCAGTGACTCTGTGGTTATTTGTGAGCAACAATTTTCTCAAACTACACTAGCCTATTTAAGCTCTAATTAGCTCACTTTTTAAATATGGTGTTAGATGTATTAGCAGAATTCAGATTTATTTTGTCCAGCAAAACTATTCTATAATTGTTTCATATTAACTGATAACTGAATCTATCTCTATGACAGATTTAGAAGCAGAGGAATAAAAAATAGACGAAGGCAATGAAAGATTATCTTACAACTCAGCCAGATGTCTTTGTTAAGCTTAGAGAGTTAGCTGTCCGTCCTTTGTTGTTCATCATAATATACTCTGTGTGATCCACAGAAATAACATCTGCTGTTTAGAGGGTTTTAAAATTTTAAGAGAACAATACACTGAACTTCTTGTTTATTTATGGGTTTAAATAACATTACTTTTTACCAATGATGCTCTCTGTTTACTGTACTGTTGGTTGCACTGGTTAAGGGCATAAGTCAGTCAACTGAACGTAGGAATTCAGGACTATTTTAAAAGCTTCCACATGTCCTGCCTGGCCTCCAGCTGATGTTCCAGGAGGGCATGTTAGGACATTATATCTGGCAATCCCACGTGAGCATTCTGTATTGTCTAGGGAATAATCCTTTATTTTATAAGTAACTATAATGGCAGCTGACACACTCATCACACGTGGGAATTCACATGTAGATGGCTACATGTAAGTGTGCTGAATCCCATCTTCAATAATACTTTTCAAACATGCAAATCAAAAATCAATCTATTTTTTATGTCTGCACTAGAGAAGGCAAGAAGTATTGGTGGTACTTAAACTGCAGCAAGCCAAATTCAGATTTAGACAAGAAGAAAAACTACCTGACAAAATGGGTAGTTAATGACTACAATAGATTGCATGAGAAGTTTAAGGAGTCTGCCTCCTTGGAGACCTTAAAGAACAGGTTAGACAAACATTTGTCAAGAATGGCAGATATAAAGCTAATGTAGCCTTTACAGCAGATTTAGACAAGATGATTCCTTCAAAGGACGTGGACTAGATGCCATAGTGATACAAATAGACATGAATGTGTGACATTGATTTTTTCTCCTTTTTTTACTCATTTACCTGTCCCTGGTACCCCAAAAACAGTTTCTTCTGCTTCTATATTTCAGATGTATGTTCTATACTGTATCTCTGTTCCTGTTTCATTACTTGGAGGAACCTGGCATGCCACATGGCTCTCAAATGTAGCTCTCTGAAAGTTAATTATCTACAGTATGCAGTCATCGTTAATCAATCAACTGTGCTATTGTTTTAGCTGTGTCTTGAAAAAAATTTTTAAGCAAGCTTTGAAAAGGAATGAAGTTTTACAGATGACTACAGAGTGTGCTCTACTCCAAATGCAGCTGTCTTTTGATGGGAAATCTGTATACAAAAGTTATCCAAAAATATGCTTTAGAATTGACACACAAGAGTGACATAGTGTTTTATTCTCTAACTGAAAATTGTATCTAAACTAATTTCATCATTCTCAATTCCAATGGGTTAAACCTAGTCTTTTCCTTTAGAAGTGTTAAATAGTGACTATGCTGACAGATACACATTATGTCTCCTGTACCTGACCAAGAGCAGAGAGCACTGGTCGGTCTGCTGGGAGCAGAGTTGGCTGGCTGATGTGAGAACACTGCTACACTGACAGGAGCTCAGATAGTGAAGATCTACAAAATCTGTAACTTCTCTAATAAACTGCCTTTTCACTAGGCCAAATGACAAAATAGGGAGGGATGTAACCTGGTCTGTGGAATTCTGTCAGATGTTTCCAAGGCAATGTGACACAAGTGAACTCTGAGCTATGCTCAAGAGTTTCTGAAAACAAGCCCAAACACATTTAATTCCAGAATTTTTGAAAAGACATAAGCAAGATCTTGTTACATCTGATATTCTGCAAAATTATTTACTAGAATTGAGTTAAATTTTCTGTTGTGAAATAATTTAAAATATTTTTCAAGTTCAAGTACTTATTATACGCTCTGATTCAGTCTGTTAAATATATATCAAATCCTTCTGTAGTTTTGTAGATTTTCCCATGCTGCTATTTTAAAGTTAACATGGTGGAAACTATGGGATAATTTAAAATATATTTATACAGAGTCAAGATTGGACAGTAATAAGTCATCTCCATTTCATAAGAGCGAAAGGGCTCGTGGTCTTCATCAACATAATTTTAGACTATCTGCAGCAAGCTGTGAAGGAACTGACTGATGTCACTGCAAGACAATTTTGATTGTCTTTGTACAATCGGTCTTGGCAACTGGAGAAGGTTCCCAAAGACTGGAAGAAAACAAATATCACACCTGCCTTCAAGAAGAACAAGGAGAAAGATCAGGGAAACTATGGGCTGTTCATGATACTAGGCAAGGTGGTGTAGTGAATAATGTTGAATACAATTCCCAAATGTATTAAAGAGAAGTGGTGATTTGGAGTAGTCAGAATAGTTTCACAACAGGGAAATCACACTTGACCATCAGTTGGTCTGATGACATTTTAGAGATCTTTTCCAACCTAAATAATTCCATGACTCTATGATCAACTTGGAATCTTTTTCAATAAAAAGATTGGCTTAATGGGTAAGGGGAGAGCAGTGGATGTTATTTATTTTGACTTTACCAGGGCTTTCAACACTGCCTCCAATAATGTCTTTATGGACAAACTAATAAAGCGTAAAATTGATAGGTGGACAGTGTTGTGGATTGAAAAACTCCTGAACTGCTGGGTCTAGAGGGCCAATCAGTGGCACGAAGTCCACCTGGACACCAGGCACTAGTGGAATACTCCAGAGTCAATATTGGGGCAAACACTGTTTTATGTCTTCATTAATGACTTGGAAGATGAAACTGAGTGTGCTCTCAACAAGGTTGCAGGCTATTTCAAAGTGGGTAGAATAGTTGATGCACCAGATGCTTGTGCTGCCACTCAGAGGGACAATGACAAGCTGTGAAATGGGCTGACAGGAATCTCATTAAGTTCAGCAAAGAAAAATACAAAAGTCCATCACCTCGGGAAGAATAACCCCATGCAACAGAATAGGTTGTGGGCTGACTGGTTGGAAAGAACTTTACAGAAAACAACTTGAGATTCCTGTTGGACAGTAAAAACATAAGAAAAAACTTCTTACTGTAAATGTGGTCAAATCTTGGAATGAGTTACCCAGAGAGGTTGTGTAGTCTCAAGTCTTTGAGTCATTAAAAACCCAATTAGACGTGGCCCTAAGTAACCTGCTTTACACGATCCTGCTCTGAGCAGAGACTTGGACTGGATGACCTCCAGAGATGCCCTCCAACCCCAACTATTCTGTGATTCTGCAAAATGGCACAAAGCTCTGATAATAAATAAATAAAGCTCTTAAATAAGCATTGTAAAGTAATGCACAGTGAAAGAAAACATTTAATAATCACTTTGACAGCTAATAATTTTGGATGATATGCCAACAGTAATATAATGCAGGGGCTCTGTTTTTTTCAAACTTATTCAAAGAATTTGACTCTAAAATAGCACTTTTTGTGTACTTTCTGTACTTTAAAGTATGTAGCTGTAAAGCAGAGTAGAGACTGAATAGTGAAAATTCTTGTTAACAAAGGCAGACCAAGTATTTCAGTCTCTAACATTCCTTGGTACTGAAAACAATGTTGATTCTCCTGTTCAGAGAAAGATTTTTAAATGGGATTTCTGGTAGTGAACTTCTGGCCTCTAACCCTCACAGTTCAGGATGTGTCCAAGTTCACTGCAGCAACGTTATCCTTTTCAGAGATTCTCTAGAGAATTGCCATGGTAACTCAGGCATAACTGTGTGAATACAACTCTAGATGAATTCCTCACAGATATTTCTAAGGGCATTGACGCACGATGGGTACTAGTGATCTCACCAAAAGCAGAATCCATCACGAGCTGTGTGAGACTCCCACTATCATCTATCACAAAAGTTGACCGTAATGATAATCAAACAGATAAGTCTGTCCTACATGCAGGGGACAAAAGGTCCATTTATTTAATACTTTCAGCATGTGTAGCTCTGAGAAACAATGCTCTGATAATGGTCTGTTATGTAAAACAAAAATCTTTGGAAGAAAATCCATGATATTTTGATGAACAACCAATTGGGAGAAATATTGTTGGAATTCAGATCTTCTTATAATAAAATAGAACCACAGAATCATGGAATGGTTTGAGTTGGAAGAGACCTTAAAGATCATCTTGTTCCAACCCCCTTGCCATGGACAAGGTCACCTTTCACTGGATCAGGTTGCTCAAAGCCTCATCCAACCTGGCCTTGAACACTTCCAGCAATGTGGAACCACAACTTCCCTGGTGAACCTGTTCTACCGTTATGAAGGCTTTCTACTGAACATATATAATTTTCCAGCAAAAAAATCACTGCTTGACTAATAACTCATTCCTTTCATCTTTACAAAAAAGGTACAGTAATCTGGAACTGCTGATTAACTGGGTCCAGTGATTATATCTGGAATATATTGATAAATACTATGTGGGTACAGTAATATATGTTAACATGGTAAGAGAGTTAATTTTCCCAAACCTAGGCAAATTGGGAGTTATGAATGAGACTGCCTTGGAAGAAACACTTAGCTAAAAAAAAAAAAAAAAGAGGGAAAATTGAGAGATATAGATGGCCAAGAAAATATGTCAGAATTTAGAAAGAAGATAACTTTGATTAAAAGCTTATTTGTTTCAATGGTAAAATGAAGAGCTAAATTAGAGGTAAAAGAGGATGTATCAAAATAAAAAAGCAGAAAATAATTAATAATCAGTAAAAATTAAAAGTTATGAGATGGTTAAAATTGATTTTTAAAAATCTAGAAAGCTCAGAAGATAATCCATGGGTAGTGAACCTATTGTAGGAGAAAGAAATGGAAGATTTTGGCAAGGAGGGAATGACAGGAGAATTCACTCAGGGAACCTTCTGTGGTTGGGGAAGACCTAACACAGAAAGGAGTTTTTTCTCAGGAATGGTGCTGTGTATGTTCTCGCTGTCTGGCTGTACAGAAGTAACTTCCCTGCGTCAAGGAGGGTTAAGATTCTCACAGAGAGAATGCCATGAGACCCTTGCTGGGTGTCAGGTAGGCCATAAAACACAGAGGAGAATACAGCCTGGAAAAGTTATGTGCATGTGAAAAGTGCTGTTAGAAAAACACCAAAGTGTTTCCTGCTTCCTTCTTGTTCACCCAATGTCGTATCTTTGTAATGTATTGTAGTGGTCTCAATTTTAAAACAAATCTTTGTTGATACTTTAGCCAAGGCTTGGTGTCTGGGGCACCTGCATGCTTATCAATTCTCATTGCTGTAAAAAGTGCAAGGATAAAGTTATGAAAATTATTTCACACCACTTTTGGAAACAGGCAGGCCATGCCTAGTCAATTTGATTTTTTACAAAAGAATAATTCAGGAGAAGATGAGAGGATTGTGGTGTGCAGCGTATTTGTGAGCAAAAAGGGTGATGGTAATAGCTGGTGCATGAAAAAGGACGCATCAAATACTTCAGCCTAGTCAGAAAAATTAAAGCAAGGATAAGACACTGAGTGTAATTAGCCTTTGATATAACTGCAAGGAAGGTAGTAGACAAACAGAAGTTACTGGTTTCAATGATAGAGTTAACATGCAAAATAAAACATCTGGTGTTGTGCAAGACTTCAATATGGCAGATTTAATAGACTGTCTTTATTTCAATTTCTGTGAATCTTTCCTGCATTTCCAGTCATTTTCCCCACTGTGCATTGATAAAATAGCTAACTTTTGCTTTCACTTTCACAATGCCAGATAATGTACATGCCTTATCTGTTGGAAAATATCCACAGATAATTCTTTCTAGATCAGACCAAGACTCTTAAACTGTTGTCATATGTTTTTGGTTTTTTTTCACGTACAGGCTGTTATCTATGTCAAGGTTCATCAATCTGGATTGTTTTGATAGAGCACTTTATTTTGGCATGTTTCATAATATGCAATGGAATTGGTCTTTAATCAACAGACCTACCTTCATACAAGTATTTCTGAAGCAATAAATTCAGAAAAGTTTAAGAAGGTTCAAAGTTAAGAAAGCACCTAATCTTTAAATTACAATCTCAGAACAGTCATATCTGATGCTGCATTTATTACATCATGATTATATTAATCATGATATTAAAGTAATACATTTGATTATATTATCATATGTGAACTTGCAGTGATTCAGTATCCATTTTTAAAATTCAGTGATATTTTTATTTGCAAAGGAGTACAAATACTTAGGATTACATAAAAAAACCCTACATAAATATGTACAGATAAAACTCTTTCCAAGTATCTTTTGTTGTTTTAGGATAGCGTATCATACACAGTATATCTACTTGAGGTGTTATACTCTATCCACCATGCTTTGTTTTACCATGTATGCATTTCCTGGATTTTACTGTCAAATGTAGATGAAAATTCTAATTCTGGAAGATACAAAGCAGTTTCAATGAAAGCTTTGCTTCTGCAAACACACACAATGCATCTTTTTGCTTATAATTAATTTTTTTTCTTTTCTCCGCGAAGTCTCATCTCTTATCCTTCAGTGCTCAAAATAATAGAAAAATAAAGCAAGATTTATGCTATATGACTACTGTTGAGTACTCTGTGTTTTTCTGCAAGAGTTATAATAGTTGGCAACAGCCTACTCACAGGCACACTGCTGCAGGATTGTAGTCTTAGTCTGCTAATCTTTTTCTGATCCTTTGTATCCTTGTACTAGCATTTACAGAAAAAAAAAAAGCCCGTACAGACATGTAAGAAGTAGTAGTGCTTTCTTTTTTTTAAAGCCACTTACACTTTACACTTTAAAAATTGTAAATAGCTTTATTTCCTGTTAATGGAGTAATTTATATAGTACCTACTATCTACATTGACAGCACTTTTTATCCACTAGCAAATGTGAGGCATTTACTGAATCAATTACTTGAGTTATGAAGAGGAGCACAAAGCCTCATTGCCACTCCATTCTTCTCAATAACAAAGGAGAAAACACATTAAAAACTAGCATTGATGGGTTGTTGTGAGATTCAGTCAATGAGCACTCCCAGAGTTGAAATTAAAAGGCAGTTAGGAGAAAATTGTTTTCTCTGGTCATCAGTCACAATGTGAAAGGCCTTTTTCACAATGATTAATTAAAAGCTGAAAAAAGACTGAGCTTTAATAAAGTGTCTGGATGGGTTTTTGGTAGCATCATGAGTTAATGGACAGTGGCTTGCCTTGACTAAGTGTTATTGCTCTAGTCCATAATTTCATCCTGAAAATGGGCAAGGGAGTGAATCTTCCTCTTAGTAATTGAGTATTGATTTGAAAATAAATGGCACTGAAACTCCCACTGAACTGTCAGGATATATTCTGGACAGCACTGACAAGAAATGGCTTTTGGTTGCTGTGAAAGTTATGGATCAGCTTGATACTTAAATACATAGAGCTCCACTGCAATCTATCTTCTGATTTATCAAGTTTCAGATGGTCAATACATGACATTGCAGAGGAAATAACATTTCTGTGCCTGAAGCAAGAATAGGGAAACATTATGACTTTTTTTTTTGAAAAGCTTCAATTTGTGAAGCTATTTAAAAACCAGAAAAATATTCGTTGATGCCTTAAGTAAATACTCTCACTTACAGATATTAAGCCTGGAACGCCTGGAACTATTTTAAATGTGCTTACAAATAAAGCGGTTAATTTAACATATGCACATTATCTTAACTTGGTGGCATGCAAGTGGAGGCAGTATGGTCTGTGGAACATGAGAGGTTACAAAAGTGACAGTCATCACCTTTAAGGCTTCAAGTACTGTAGTCTGCTGGCTGTATTTAAAGGTACATAACCTACACTTTTGAAAGTCTTAAAAATTCACTAGTGATATAAAATAGACATTGAATGTAAAACTAAAACACTAGAATGAAAAGTTATATAGATGAAACAAGATTCAGCTGGACCTTTTTAACCTAGTAAAAATAAAGCTGTTTTAAAGGCATGGAAGTGCCAAACTGCCAATAACATTAACATGTGTTAAGCATTTTAGACACCAGAGTCAGAGGGGTCTTTACTTCCTTCTGAAGATCTCTACACTATAGATGGCAATATCTTTGCAGAAGTTCTGAGGACACCAAAGTATATTATAGAGTTAGGGCCTAGGTTCCTCAAAAGAGGGTGACAGGAATGCCAGACACAGGTGCTGACTGGGAAATCATCTAATCATACCCAGAAGAAAATAAGAAGCACAACCACATCTTCACAGCTTTCACTGAGAGAAGGCTTCCTTTTTTCCCTTTAAAAAAAAATTGAAAAATTAAGACATTACTTTTGCTGCAGAGCTTGATGGTACTTTCACTTTTATGTGAAAGATTTCTATAAAAAAATTGTACAACTGATACCTGTCACTTACAGCCAGTGTTGGTAGCATGAATAGCATACATCCAAGAAACATAAGCTCTCATTTTCTAGGTCCTCCTCTTTCTGATATTTCAAACTCCAAAGTCCTTCAAGGCCTCTTGAGCCCCATCCAAACTTCATGGGGGGTGTGTGTGTGCATGAGTGCATCTGTGTTCAGAAATGATGGACAGATAACAGGGTCAGGAAAGACAGAAAGGCAGATATCTCCACATGACATTGTTTATGAATCTTACATAAACAAGATGTAATGTTTTTTATAAAATTTTCTAACTTCTGAAAGAAGAAGAAAAACAATCTATCCATTCAGAAGAAATGAAATGTGCCTTCCTTTTCCTCTTCTTAGGTGGAATTTTACCGTGTTTTTTTTTCTGACCTTAATTATATTAAGCAAATATCTGTGGGAGATCTTTGGCTAAGATTGACACAAAAATCCCTGTAATACTTTGGCATTGGTACCATTTGTCAATAGCTGTTACTATCCACTGAGCAATGAACATAAATTTTACCTGTCATAATTTTACTGCCACTTTAGAAGCAGATCCTCATATGGTGCTTTAGGAGTTCTCTGTTTTGGATTGATGGGAAAAATGAGGTTTAGTACTCATGTGCTCTATAGTTTCTTGCCTCAGAATATACCATACTTCACTATTCCCCACACATACTCATTATCAAGCTGCACAGCTGAGGAAATTAAGGGATGGAGTGCAATTCCTTCAGTGAACATGGTTAGGAGCTGCTTATGTGAGTCATGGCATCAATAGAATTTTTGTACTGATTTCACACAGACAAAAGTAAATTAACAACATTAATTGTTTAGGAGTATGTTCTGTAAAAGACACAAACTGGATGCTTGTAAATTTTCTTGCAAGAACAGGATTTACTTTAGTGAAGTTATTAATGATAAAATAGATTATTTTGAATGCCTTGAGAAACTTTTCAGCATATTTAACTGAATCAAGTTAACATTCTAAGGCAACAAAAGTAAAATGCCAGTCTTAATTAAATGATCATGGTGATGGATTTTGAACTGAATTTCACTTACTATTTATATCCTATAAAGAGTTGTAAACACAGAATTATAACAGCAGAGATCATCTGTTGAGTTACAAAGAAACGATCACTGATATCTTGTAGTCACAGTTTATGAATACTCTCTCTTACCTGAATTTATCTTCAAAGTACCTTCACTAAATAAACACTTTCTTTGACTCCCATTTAATTTATTGCAAAGTTTGAAAGAGCAAAGTTAAAGTTCAATGGTTTGGAAATATTTCTTAGGACAAAAACAATGGGTCTTAGTCTTAGCTGTAATCTTACTCAAGAGTTTCTTTGGATGAAGTTCTTTACTGGATTTACAATAAATATATTTGAAGACTTCAAACGGTCTTCTAAAGGTTTCTCTTCCTCTTTCTTTTCCTTTCTTTATTTTCCTTAGTTTTCCATCAATGATAGGGCAATTCTGTGATTCCTGTGTAGTGGATCACTAAGGCTAGTGGTGTAGAAGCTGTAATAAATATGAAGATTTGCAGGGATGGAGAATAAACCGGAAAATGCAGCAGCAAAAGGACAAAAAGAAGTTCCTTAAGAAGTGCTGCAAGAATGGTATGCAGTATGGGAGGTGCAGTATGTGGAAACTACACCTATATCAAAGTCATCAGGATCACAAGGACGCATGTGCAATTACATGCATCATCTCAGTACACCCAGATAGGAGACAACGAGTAATTAATAAATCCTAGTGACCCACACAGGAGGGACTGGATGGAGACAATGCTGTCAGTTTATAAAATGTACAGGATCCAAAACAGCGAACACATGGTTCCCAGCCAAAGATGAGATCAGAAGGAATGATGAGAGCCAGGTAGTTTGAGTTCTGCTGGATGGGCCTTTGAGCAACTGGATTTAGTGGAAAGCGCCCCTGTCCACGGCAGGGGGCGTTGGAACAAGGTGATCTTTAAAGTCCCTTTCAACTCAAGATATTGTATAAGTCTATGACTCTGTGACTTAGCCAAGTCTAATATTTTTTTAAAACCTTATATATCTTCCTTCTGCTAGAAATATAAGACATTATAGAAGGTTAATACGTAACAGACTAGAGCCATATGAAAAACTGTTGAAGTTTTATTTTCCCAGGAGTTGCTGCACACAATTGAATTGTTTCACCCACCAATTCTGAGAAGCAGAATAGTTTATAATGTTTATAATGCTTAGAGCTATCTCTTTGACAATGTATCACAAGATAGTACCTTAAATGGGGATACATTTCCAAAAAAAAAAAGTGCTGCAAGTGTTCTTGGTACTAATCATCTCCTTAATGAACAGCTGCCATACGTAATTTTGCAGTGCCTCAAAGTGACAAATAACAGTTGTTAGTATGGAAAAAAACCCCAAGAAATAAAATGTAGTTGTTCAGTTCATTAATCACTACGATTATCAGTTGAGGAAATGTCTCATATTAGACAGAATATTATTTTGTCTTTATTTTGTCTTAATCCTTTTCCATATTTATAAAATTCACATTTAAGCAAATTGAATTCTCAAGTACATAGATTGAATCTGACAGTTATAATTAAACAGACAAAATCTTATGGTGAGTGAACCAATGCTTTTGTAAATCTCCTCTTCCTTACTTAAAACTATTTGTTTTGAGATATATATTTTCATGTAAAGACAGTCATTATACTGTTGTTTTATGACTGCTTTTATGGAGCTAATTTTTCTGAAAGATTGAATATTGACAGTAAAACATTCAGGATTTGTGACAGAAACATCCTGACTATATGAAATACATGGTTTGTCAGTCATAAAAATCTCTCAATAAAACTTCAGCTAAATTTTTTAGCAGCACACTTCTTGGAGCCAGAGATGAAATAATGCATGTTTTTTGTGAAGCAGAAAGAGTATTACTGCTTCATCAATATCAATCATACTAGTATTCATTCTGAAGTTTCATTTAAGTAGAGTAATTTTTTGTGTTAGTACAGAAATATAAGCCCATGAGTCAGGTTGCTTCCAAGAAGAGAAGAGGTCTAGGCAAAATATAAGGATATGCAAAATGTTCCCTCATGAGAGTGATTCTTGCTAACACCAGAAAAGAAGAAAATAGAGCAACTGATAGCCTAATACACCAAGCACTGGAGACCTTGGGACCCCACAGGGAGAGAAGGCCACCTGTTCTCATGTCCAAACCATAACCAGGCCCTGCATGTTCCCCAACCAGAGCCTGATGAGCTCCTTCTTTCTTCCAAACTCAAGCACACACATGTGAATGAAATATTGATTATGCCACACACTTTTCACAACTAATATTTGTCTCCTTGCTTTAACATGTCTTTGCACACATATTCTGTAGGCAGCAGCTTTTTGCAGCATTGCAGGGAATTCAGTCAACCCGGAGCTCACCCCATTTCTAGTGTCTGAAAAGCACTTGTGTTTGTGTTCAGAGAAAAAAATACTCAGATGGATTAGCAAAAGGATTTTATAATACCTACAAGTATCTCATTCATACTATAAATGCACATACATCCCTGCTTCCTTGATTGTTGATGATTGTTAACTAATTGCAAAGCATCACAGACTGTAAACTATTAATTTAAATTATCTCATGTATTGGCAGGAAACAACATTGCTCCTAATATTAAGTTACATGGAAATACACAGATTTTTTATAAAGCAGGACAAGGCTTGTAAGTGATACCTTTTACGGATTAAGTAATATAATTGGAAAGAAAACAGTGTTTTGAACAAAGTCTCCTTCAAGTCTGAAATAGAAGCAGTAAACTTCAAGTAAAATACTTCTGAGTTTTAGAGCTTAAGAAGGAATTTTGGCAGTGTTTGCAATAATGGGTAAAGTACTGATAAGGCTGAGAAGGGGATGCTGATGTGTGAATGTACTCAGGCAGGAAGTGAAACAGCAGAAAAAACCACTTGTGATGACCTGAAAACGATGATACTTGAAGTAAGTACATTAAAGCATGAAAACGACATCAGTTTAAACCAAGGTAAAGCCAATTAAATACTATTTCTGTCCCTCCCTGCTACTGCCTCCTTCCTAGCACCAAGACCTCCATGAATGAGAACTCAGGGTCACAGTACACTGATTTCTGACTAACCGTGGGTCGCTCTGTTATGCTCAGCACTGGAATTTCAGAAAGCCATCCATGCAGGTGCCCCACATGACTGCCTTGATTCCTGCAATATAGCTAAACCAGAAATTCTCTCAACCATTTTATAGGACCTATTACTCAGAACAGAGAAAAACAGCAGATGACTTAGTGGGACTAAAGCTGCCCTTTTCAAGGCAGATCAAACAAGCAGTCCTAAAACACCTGTGTGTTTCTGTCTCCATGTCTTGTTTCCTGTCATTCTAAAGATATTTTTCTCAGTGTATTTCAAGCTTAGCATGCTATTGGGGGTATTTGGAACAGTAATAAACACCTGCCTTAAAAAAAAATCCCAGAAAGAAGAAATTAGTAAGTTGATGTGCTGCAGAGGTTACTGCATTAGCTTTCCCACCATGGAGAACTTTCCTGACTTTGGTATGCTTTTGCCTAGATTTGTAGATGAGTTCTTACAATATCCAGGCTTAAACACACAAGTACTGGCCTAGATGACCTTCCAAGGTCCGTTCCAACCCAATTTTTCTACGGTTCTATAGGAACAACCCTCACTGTGGCTCAGCAGTGACTGGTGACCCTGGCTCAGCTCCTGACAGAATTTGTCCGACTGGAGTGAGGGGTGGGTAAGGGAAGGGGGGCTTGTACTATCAGCCAGTCACAACACCTCCCATGGCAGGAGGGGGTGGTGACTTAAAGGAGGCTTACAAATAAGAGGGAGAGAGACTTTTTACATGAGAGAGAAGGTTTAGATTAGATATTAGGAAGAAATTCTTTACTGTGAGGGTGGTGAGGCACTGAAACAAGTTTCTCAAAGAAGTTGCGTTTACCCCATCCCTCGAAACATTCCCTGGGCTTTGAACAATCTGGCCTAATGTCAGGTGTCCTTGTCCATGGCAGGGGGGTTGGATCTTTACGGTCCCTTGCAACCCAAACCATTCTGTGATTCTATGACTTCTAGTGCCATAGGTGCACAGCAAACCTGTGGTTTCTGCCCAGAGCTCTTCAACAACAGGTGGTGGTACACGATCAGCTCTTACTTTCATGGGAGTGGTGGTGCCCCCTTCATATGGAGAGCTTTGTGGGAAGGTGGAGGAAATGCTCTGAGGTCTGTAGCTGGGTCTCGGGTAGTTAACACTCTTGTCTGAGGAGCAAACCTGCCTGGCCTAGTTTTCAGACTGAGACCTGTGTTCTCTCAAATGAATTAAACAAACTGCCACTGCTGAAATTGGAGACATTTCCCTGTGTCACTGTGCCTTTGATTCCTCTTAGTTCATCTGACTCACTTGCTCATGTGTTTACCTCCTCTATTATATAAATGAAAACACGATTGTTTTTCAGCAGGCTCTGATTATCTCCTGAAATTAAAAATCTGTATGTTATTTTTAAATGCAAGTAAAATGTTTAATAACTTAAGAGCATTAGTGTTGATACTGTCTAGTTGCTTTGAAACAGATCTAATCATACAGAGTGACATTGGTCTAGTCTTTCAGTAGCACTGATTGCTGTTTTGCTACCATGGTAACTTGGAGCAAATACTAGATTTAGTAGACTTTTTTCCCATTTAAAAGAAATCAGTTGGAAAAATTTCTTGAAGAATTTTCCATAGGCAATTTCAATTTTAAAAGAAAATATTTAAGAGCAAAATAAAAGTTTCTGTATAATTGGGGGTTTAATCATAATTTTAGTTAAATCTTTATTCTGCAAAGTGAAATTAAAATACAATTTAAGGAGGTATAACTCGCTTCAGTGTGTTTTTATTTTGACACTGGTTATTTTTCCAATATGTCTGCTTCCATGAAACCACCTTAATTTCCATGTGGTGAAAACATCTCTAATTAACTACTCTGATTTCTAATCTCTTTGCTTTTATTAGCTTTTGCTGCCTTGAAGGATTCAAGGCATCTGCCTTTGGAGAGGTGAGCAGAAGAGCCACAGCCACCTTCTGCTCCCAAGGATATTTGAAGGAAACATTTGATTCTTGCAGGATTCTGGCCATGCTGTTTTGACCTCTGCCTTCCTGATAAAACAAATTAATTGTATTTTTAGGCTTCCAGAAAGTCTGAATTTGTTTGTTTGTTTGTTTAATGGGAAATTATATTTTTCACACAATACTGCTTTCTGTCAATAAAATAGCTTTCCCTTGCCTTGCCTTCCCTTTCCCCCTCCTTCCCCTGTCCTCCTTCTCTCCCTCTCCTCTCTTCCCCCCACCTCCTTTCCCTTCCCCTTCCTTGCTCTTCTCTTTCCTTCTCTTTCCTCCCTCAGGGGAATTTTACATCAATAATGTCTTGTTCATCTCACCTCCTGGCCAGGCCCAAGTGCACAGCGTATCTTTTATTATGAAACATGAATATGAAGTCTTGCAATACAACTACCATTGTTTACTGAAAATTTGGCTCATAACCTCTCATAATAATCCAGTGCCACAAACTCTAATTTAAGACTTGTATAATACTCAGTTTTGCACAAGAGACTGATAAGTTGAGGACAGTGCAAACAGGAGACCAGACATGACTGAGTTAAAAAACTTGAGATTCCCCACCATTTCCAATTTGAAGTATTGCATGTTTTCTCTAAAAGAAAAAAAACAAAAACAAAACCAGTTTCTGTGTAAGAAAAAGTGACAAAACTGACTTTAGGATTCTTCCCATGGAAATTAAGTTGTCCATGCCAACTTTCCCACTCGGTGCTATTGCAGGGTCTGTTTATAGTTTAGACTTGACATATTTTGTGCAGAAGACAGAAGAACTGACATTGTGGAGGAGACATCTCTTTCAGGTCTGAAGTCTGGGTTGCACAGAGAAACAATCTTCAGAATTACTTAAAATTTCTTTGTTTTCTTGCTATTGCAGCTTTGTTCAACTAGTAAATGCAAAAATGCCACAATTTTGTAAAATCTGTTTTTTTAATCGGTTTTTATTCCTAAGAATTAGTCAAAGGCTCAACGGAATATATTGGAGACAATGAAACAGGTTTCTGTGGTTTGGGGTTTTTTTTGTTAACAAGAACTTATAGATATATATCTGAAACCCGACACTCTGTGGTTAGTGTCTGCCATTGTTTGCCTCTTCTATCATGTCACTGGTAACAATAACGTACCACAAAGAAATATGTCAGCAAAAGATAATTAACCTGCCATTTAATGTCCCCTTTTGCTTGCAGAGAAGCCCAGAAAAGGACGAAGCAACAGAATGTTGTAGGGCCTGTGTGACTATGGCAAAGAGACACCCTCTCAGGAAAGGCAGATTATCAGTAGCGTAAACATATCTTTTTAGTACTCAATAACTTTTAGGAATTTGGCTTAATTATTATAAAAACATCTCATTGCATGTTTTTATAAAGACATTTTATTGCTTGGGCTTTACAAAATGAAAGTTGTCAGTCTTTACTGACTTTACTACCATGTGAGAAAACACCTACTTAAAGTGATTGAGTGTTCCTCTCTTTCTTAGTTCCACAGGTCTTTCAGTGGGACTTGGGAAACAGACTAAGATCAGAATGAAAAGAACAGCTGTTTTTTGCTTAGTTATGTTTAAAGATGTAAAATCGTTCTGACAGTTTCTGTCATCTCATCTAATACTTCTTTCCTTGGTATATGTTGTTCCAGGCAAGTCGTTATTAACTTTGGTCTCCTCATGTAAATACTACACCAATAAAAATAGCATATACCAAGGACATGGCAGTTCATAAAGCTGAATGACCAATTGAATAATGTGAAGGAAGGCAATAAGGTTTTCAGAGCAGGGTTCATCATATTGCCTCTGGCACTGCACAAATCCAAACAAAATGGCAGCTTAGGTCACGGTGGGCAACAGAATGTGCATTTACTCTGAATAAGTATATACAATGGGAATAGCAATTATTGTGACGATAATGTTTTCATGATTTCATGTGTCTGTAAACTACTGCAGCTTGTCTCTTTCCTATGTAAAAATGTTCCAGATTTTATATCTTGGAATGTATGTATTTTTAAAAGACCCAGCAGTTTTAACTGATTATTTACTTATGTATTTTGTGCTTAGGAGATATTGCTGGCAGTCAGGTTCCCTAAATCTTTTGTCGGGAGTAAAGGAGGCACTCCAATGACATATTGCATAAGGGTTTATCTGTGTACATGTAACTTATATTACAAGAGGTGATCAGGCCCCTCTTTCTCCCATTAGTAATTTCTTATTCACAAGACAAGGACTTCTGCCAACAAACCATATTAGTCCTTTGAATCAAGTAGTACTTTTGCTGAGTCTTTAATGGCCACGTCCTGAATCGATCCCTCACAAGATGACCGTTGTGAGAAGTTGCTTAGTGCATGTTCACAATGAGTTTTGCATATAATGTTAGAAAGGAAAAAAACGCCCATCAGATTATTAATATTTTTTCGCAGTTTTATAAGAAGTTGGATAGCTGACCATAGAATTGGATCCTCAATCCAATTCAAATTCATACATATGTGTTACCTCTTTTTGGAGACAGACACCTTGCTTGGTACAGCTCTTTTTCTAGAAAGTGAGTCCAGGTTCATGGCCATTTCTAAGTGAACATTAGTTTCTGTATGAGGCACTGCCATATTGAGGAATACATAATGATTTGTGAGAGTGCAAAATATTGTATCAATTAATTATGCCCATGGTGTTTCTTAGCAGCAAAAGTCAAATATGACAATGAAGAAAATATTTCCTTTAGTGTGTTTGAACTATAATAAACTTAAGTGAATACAGGACATACAAAAGTTATCCTTTATGTGATATTAAAATAGCCATTGTAGGTTGGTGTAAAAATAGAGCAATAATCATTCTTTAATACTTGACATTGTGAGGACAATAATATGGATTTCCTATACAAACGACAAAGATAGTAACACTTTAAGCAAACTTGGTTCAAATCATTACTGTTATTCTATTTGTGTGCATTTATAATACACATTGACTGAAATCAAGGTTACTAGTGGGAAAACACAGTGCACTATTTACTGCTGAAGGTCACTTTGCCAGTTAGCCTACCTGGAACACAGCTTTTTGTTCCCCCAAATTCTCACCCTCCAAGTTAAAATGTTTGCTTATTATCCATTTTGGTTTTTCTTCTTTAATGTTTTTTTTTTACCTGGGTTTTATTGACAATACTGATTTCAATTTATTATCACACAGTTCTCATTAAATTGAAGAAGTTTGCAAGTGATAAAATACACCATCTTGAGCAGATGCCAAAACTTTCTGCACTTTTTTAAAATTTCAACTTCGTTTATCATATTAACTTTTTCTTATGTTTTTATTGGAAATCCAGATGTATATGGCTTTGAAAGGTCTTTAAAATGTGTCTATCTGACAACATGTCTCTCAGCACATGCTTGATGACACTCAGAGAAACCAGGGACCCTGACAGTGACCTTGCCAGGAACTATGTAATATATCACAAAGCAGTTCCAAACAATCGATAACAAAGCAAAGAGAACAAGCCAAGCACCAAACAAGAAAACCTGCATGTAAAACGCACAGCATGTTATGGCTCACAACATTACTTGAAAGAAATGGTGCAAAGCCAGTGCAATGCTATCAGTCTCTATTAATTTGCTTGATTTTTTGTTTCCTGCTGTGTAACCTGCAGACAAAAACTTTAAAGGACTTCCGTATATATTGAAGAATTCTTTCACGCTGTACTGATATTTTTTAATTGTCTCTTAGGTCTCTCTTCTTAGACACAAATATTTTTCCTGCTTATTACCTTGGAGGCACATGAAAATGGCATAAGGAATCAGAGCAGATCGATTCCCTGAGCTGCAGGTTATGTCTGTGTTTAACATTGTTTTTTCTTGTGTTTATACTTCTGGCATTCTACTCAAACAAAATCAACAGATCATTGACAAGAACTGGAAAGTAGAAGTAGAAAAGAGATTAAAAAAGTTTCCCTATTCCTTCCTCTAAATTAGGTGTTTTCTAATAGACAGGCTCATCTCAGAGAAAATAATGCTGAAATGAGTGAAATTATTTGTTAATATATTGCCAAGGAGACCCACTCCCATAATTAATGACAGGAAAGCCAATCAGCCAGCTTTGTAAACTCAAACACGGCTTTGTCCTAAATGGTTTGTGCTCCAAAACTGATTGACAGACTTCTCTGCTTGGAGCCCTCTGCTCTGCCTGCAGTAGTCTGGACTCCAGACATTGTGCTATGGAATATATCCGATTAAAACCATCAGTAGGAGAAAAGCTGGGAGAGTTTTCCAGGATTTAGAGATCACTTTTGTACCCATACAAAGACTTGAATTTAAAGAGGTCTGATGTGCAAGAAAAAATGTTGTAGAAATATAATATTCTTCATTAGTATTTTTTTATAGTGCCAAAACAGATTTACAGAACTGCTGTAAGCCCATTACTTTTAAAGCTCATCTTTAAGGTACAGTATTCATTTAATGCAAAGCAACTGAAAATACCAATATGACCTTCACGACATATTTAAACTTGCCAGAATGCAGATGTCTGGTGTAATCTGTATTTTAAACTAAACACAGAAAGTACTTTTTTTCTCTGTAGGTTACATCCTGTTCCTTTTTTTTTCCCTTTTCATAACTGGATAGTGCAATGATGTACCATGTATACTAATAGAAGTTGTTTTGTAGTACTTGACATTTTGGAAGTGTTTATAACGGGTCTTACAAGGATTTAAATATTTTAAGATAAGAGTAAAAAACAAATCTGCATTATCAGAGGTAAGCTGTTAGAATCTCTAAGGGTATTTCCACCTTGTAATGTTTCCAATAATAGATTAGTGTCTAAGCAGCAAGGAACTTAGAGAGGTATTACATGTTTAATTTGCTGCTGTGGGCATGTAACTAATGAATTAAAGTACATAGGGTTGCATCTACTTTGAGCATAATCCTGGTTTTGAGCAAAGTCTCTCCTCTGCAAAGTAATTTTGTTAGCTTAGGATAGTAGAGAAATATTTCCTCACATAAATAATTGTTTCTTAACCATGAAACTCTGAGAAACTGCATTTCTTTATTCACCAAGTTTCCAGTCTAAGCTTGTTTTAGGAAAAGATTGTAAGTTTGTTTTGAGACATAAAATTTAGTCTCCTTTTCAGGCCAGATGAAGTCCTGTACTAGGAGCATGATCTGAATAATGCAAAAACTGTCTCTTAAATAATGACTACTATGAGTAGGCTGGAAAATATGATTGTCACTTCTTTAGTCGAGTGAAGAAACTGTTTGGTTTTAGATTACAAATGAGAAACATCCATAATAACAGGGTGAGAAATACATCCAACACACTCACTCCACCCCACAAGTTTTAGTGGGGTCTGTACAGAGAAGACCAATCCAGCCTGAACATCGTGGGAAAGATTGGAATGTATCATTTTTCTCTACCCCTTTTTGTTGTAGTAAGTAAGAGTTCCACACCTTGTCTGTCTAAATATGAAACCTGAAATGCCGAGGCCATAATTTATTTACATTCTTATAAGGATAAATCAAATGGTGTTTACCTTTATTGTGCGATACCTTTTAAAACCTTCAGTTCCGACCTTTATTCTGGTAATAGACTTTCTCATAACTTCAGCAGGAGCATATGTGGGCACAAACACATGCTTTTCATGTGATGTACAAATAATAAAAAGTATGAAATGCTTACTTATGATTGTAGAAGGACATAAATATTTTGATGGTTTGTATGTATTTTAGATTAGGTGACTGGTTGTTGAATCATCTACTTTTACTTCTGTCCCTTAGTGAAAGACTGAAATGGTTTTAACCAGTAAAACCAGAAAAGTTTATTAGGGCAACTCACTGCAAAGACATTGCAAAATAAGTAATCAATTATGCTAAATGTTGTGACGCTTACAAGGCTAACCCACATTAACCTGAAGAATGGGAAACAGGGCTCTGAATCATAATTGCCAAAATTTTCAAAAATGTTATGAGATACTTTTGGACTTGGGCCAGCCTGGAGTTTTTCACTCCCTAAGATATTACTTGTCAATAGAGTTGCATTTTTTATTTATTTGTTTATTTTTTTTTAATAATTATATTTCCTTCTGCTTTACTTCTGGATGACTAGTTCTGTGCTGTTAATTTACACTTTCATTTTCAGTTTTGCTCACCTCTGAAATGTTTGTCAGATTTGTTATCTATGTATGAACTGAATTTGTTAACGTGAATAATTTTACAGCTGAAATTGTTACTAATTGGTGAAGGGAAAGAAAAGGAGGTAGGATAATCACCAATCAACAGCCTTGTTACATAAAAATTCACATATGGAACAAATGCAACATTGCATTTCATTACAACCTACACTTCATGTAGATCTTGGAGAAAACTGTGAGAAGAGAGGCTTTCTTTCAGTTGCTGCTGCTAATGAAGCAGCTTGTTTCTGAGCTGTGCAAACATCAGTGAATGAAAAATTGAACAGAAATAACCATATAGATTAAATCAAGAAATACATTTAGGAAGAAAATTCTCTGATTTTCATGCTAACTCAGGACTGCTACAGTTGTCCTGGTTTGTTTGATGTTAAGCTGATTCTTTATTTTACTGAATATGTTGTGTTTTGAATTTTTTATATTGCTTCTTAAAACATACTGCCTTAGAGTTAAAAAAAAAAAAAAAGTGATTGTGGACTGATTTGAGAGGGAAACATTCAAGAGCAGAGATGAATGTTAAAGATAGTGTCTGTGGGTAGGTCTGCTTTATTTATTATTGTGCTCTTTTTTTTTTTTTGTTTGAAAATAGAAACTAGAATGACACCAGGAACTTGGTATCTACATCTAAGCAGATGATAGATTTTCATTTCATTCTTGAAATTATTTGAATGACTTAACATTTCATTCTTGAATTACCATAGGCTAGCCAGAGATACAACAGACACTTATCACCAATGTCTACAGAGTGAGGTTATCATCCCATTTCCTTGGCTCCTCAGGAGTATTACAAATAAAATTATAATTTTTTTCCCTTAATTGGCAAGCTTGTTTTAGAATAGGTTATTCAAGAACCACTTAAAACTGTTAAAACAACATCTTTTTTATATCCACTCAAAGAACAATAATTTTTCAAAAATTATTTTACAGTAATGTTCCTCAGAAGTGGATGTAGAAGAGGAAGTAATTTCTATTTCCATGATTTGCACAACTAGATACAGTGTATTTCCAGTTTTGGAATATAAGTAGAGCAATGAGAAATAAGAGCAGTCCCTGGGACAAATTGTTAGAAAAGAGTGGAGATGGATCTTTTCAAATTCTCTCAAAATATTTGGATTTTTGCTTATTCTAAATAGGCCTCTGAACTCAATAATTGTTGGCCATGCCAATTAAAGTACCTTGTCAAATTCTGACTTTAATTTTCCCCTACATTTGATATAATTGTCCACATACAACCAAGCTCACACTTAGTCTCTTATTCTTCCTCCACCTCTCTTGTAACTGGGGTTAATGAGGAATTATGAAAATTATCACTGAAAACTGCAGAGGTCACTCTTACAGTGAGCTTTCATCAGTCTCTTTTTTGTTTTTTTTTTTTAATCCAGAAAGGAGAGGGAAAAAACCACCCTATTTATAACCTCTTTTGGATGAAATTAAATAGAAATAATTCTTTTTCTGTTTGCTAAAATTTGTAGCAAATCCAGATGAAGTGTAAGTGGTGATGGAGGGAAAGGGAAAGTATCTTTTCCTTTCCATGTGAAAATGTAACCAAGTTGAGTAGCTGCAGTGAGGTTTGTGAAACAACAGTCTGTGTTAACTGTACCCCATCTGCACTCGATTCCTATTTACTGTATCAACAGGCATTATTCCTGTATTACTCTTTCTCACAGCTGTGATACCAGGCAGCTAAAATGTGAACTGCAAAATTTTGCAGTGCTTATAATGCATCTTCCCACCCCTTTTCCACAGCAGCAGTTGTCTTACTCTAAAAAAGAAAGGATAAGAGATAAATGTCTTGGGAGCTGGGACACTGACAGCAGCTGTGGCAACACTCCACCACACGATGTGAGAATTTTCAAATATGAAGTACTGCTTAAAAGTTTTACCCTAAGACAGAGCCCTAAGTTAAATTGGAAACTATATTTGGGCAGTTGCTTCATTTCATGTGTTTGTTCAGAGGTTCTGCCCTGCTGGTGCTAACAAAATACTCTAATAATTAATTACAAATTTGGGATCTTTATGTATCAACACAGGAAATAGCTTATTATAGGTTTTATTTAGAAGTGAGTCTGCAATTTATGGCTCATATTTAAGAATGAGTTTGTGATTTTCCAAATAACCTTGTAGAAATATCCAATTCATAAATGAGTTTTCTGTTTCCACTAAAATTAGTAAATGCTTTTCCATTCATTTCAGAGGTAACAGCAGTTTTTATTATCTATATTTTAGTTATCAACTGTATTTTTAGTTCAAAATAAAGTGATATTATTACACTTCTTACATAGTTCAGTTAAAATAGTAATTGTACTGACCTTTCAGTTCATTCTGGATTTTGCAAGTTATCAAAAATGCAACACACTGGTTATGGCTTTTATTTTATTCATCTACAAAAGCATTTATAAAGATTATTGCAGAACAATAACTTTGCTTTCTAACAATGCTGGTTTAGGCATGGTATGGTATTTGTATATCATGGTATAATTCTTAAATATTTTGTTATGTCATTGTGACAAGTAACTCAGAGGCAACCACATAATAACTGTAGACCCATAAAATATGTCTTTATTATGACCTATAAACATGTTAAAATTTACTCTACGGAAATGACAATAAGGTATTTTAAAAGTGCAGTGAAAGTTTCCAGTGGAATTGTGAGAAAATCAGTGTAGTAGTAAAGGAACAGTCATGAGGTAATATTAACTCCCAGATCATGTTAATCGAGAATATTTTTACATGAATCACTTGCAGATTAGTGAAAGTTCTTTTCTCTCAGGGTAATGTGTAACTGTACAAATGTGTAGTTTTCAGATTTACTACAGAGTGTTTTTGGATTCAAAGTAACCTTGTGGTTACTGGATTGGGAGCCTTGTTTATTCTGGTAAATTTTTCTTATTCTCATGTCCCGCACTAAGCAAAACCACATGCATACTACCATCACATGGCAAAACAGTGCACTGGAAGAGAAAACATACATACCAGAAATTCCAGAAGACAAACACATTTATTTTTATTATTATTTATTATTCTTTTTTTACTTCAATAGCATATTTTTGTTTATCAAATATTCAAATATATTATGAAAAAGTTCATTTGAGTGGTACTGCATTTTCACCCAGGCTTGCCTTGATATGTAGTTCATATGCAGTTCATCCTGATGGAGTGGTTAATAAAAGCTGGCTTTGGGAAAAAAAAAAAAAAAGATGAAATTCCTTTTTTTCAGAACAAATCTACAGATCTTGAACAATGATTACGACCTGGTCATTCTGTAGGTTCCAGGCAATTTTTGCACTCTTATAATCCCTAGCTTTGAACACTTTTGCTGGGATTCCGTTGCAAGATGGTGAGTGATAAAAAACAAACATGATGGACAGCAGACTATATTTTATCATTAATCCTCGCATAAGCTTTTATCAAACATCTTAATCTCAAACTATTGCAAAGATTGAGAGATTCTTTAAACACCACTACAATAGTGCCAATTCATGCTGAAAGGAATGAAGTTCTGAATTTATTTTTTTATTAAAAAATCTATATTGTTTGTAGAAGTCTTCATCATTTCAACATTTTAAGTGAAAAAAAAATACATGTAATAAAATGAGAAACCAATAAAAGAAGGGAACTAAATTTATTCACAGCTGGGAGCTTTGACTATTAACATACCTATGCAAAAGTGACCAGACACTACTAGCAGTACTAGAAAGAAAAACATTTTCTTCTGCAGTTATGGAGAATTTTAATTAACTTAAAAATCATTAAGGTGCTTATTAACAAAAAGAACTTGAGTCCCATTTCTAGTTTTTGGCAGCGTGATTTATTATGTTGTTTCCCACAACCTTTCTGTTGAATGAACATGAGATAAAACAAGAATCCAGCATGTACAAGAAGAGGCCACAGGGACAATAAATGTCTATGGACTTCATATAGTTTAATTAGGAAAATTTGGTGACTTTAGGAACTTTATACTGAGCTTGATGTGAAGTGAGGAATATCAAGCACAATGAATGGCATGAAGAAGCATCTGTCCTCTTCATCCGCTATGGTACTGCAAATTCCTGATAATTGGATATCACATCCCTTCTCTACTGAAACAGAAGCTTTCCTGGAATTCACTGTACTCATTGATACCCTTTAGAAAATTTCAGGTTTGAGCCGCTACCTGTTATGAGGAGGTTTCAGTAAAGAAGACAGAAAACAGTTAAAAGTTGATGTCAGGCTAAAGATCTTTGTAGAAACTTTCTTAGTTGTTCAAGGTGAATTGGCATTGCTGCTTTTATAGGATGAAAAATTCCATTCAGCATCTCCTGGTACTGTTGTGTTCTCCATTACTGCCTTGAGGTTAAGTGTATCATCATGGAGAACTTAACACTCACTATTCCAGCAGTAATCATTGTGTCTCTGTGAATAACAGAAGAGATAGGGTGAAACCAATCTACACAGACCATGTGTAGACTGTTTGCTGACACCACAATGTTTGCTGTCACCTTTTGTTACACTTGCCCAAACTCTTGTCTCTAGGTACACACATATGTATACGTGTGTGTGTGTATGCATACATACATACATACAAACGCACACAAACACGGTACATCAAACCGGACTGTGGACTGCAAAAAAGTTGTGTGGTTTCTTACTTTGCAGGTATAAAGTATCTTGCATACAGAATGAATCTTGAATTGTGAGCAATGATTTTCAATGGAGTGGCTTAACGTACTAAAAATCCAAACTCTTAATGCACAGAAATCCATTTGTGTACCCATGTGGAAGAGTTACAGATCTTAAGAACATGGTTTGTCCTATCACTTTATGCAGCCATTTGAGTGCTGTGAAATATCTGGTAATTGTGACTGAAATATATTACAATCCGGATGTCTTCTCATCTAAATGGTGACATGCACTTGCATATTGTGTGTTCTGGAGGTGTAGAAGTGAGAAAGTTACAGAGCTGGCTGCAGGCTTTGGCAGGACTGCTCGGTAGCAGAGTAGGTACAGGAATTTGAGAGTCATGTTCAAAATGAAGTGTGGATTTCAGTCTGGTTGCTCACATCTCATATGTGTTCTGAGCTCTCTATTTGAAATGAATCCACTTATGTTTAAAGAATTGAATAATCATTGATGAAGAGTTTTGAACCTCAACTTCCCATAGTTCTAGTGTGCCTTAGCTGTTGTCAATGCAACCTACATGTCCAATTATTTTTCTGATTGCAACTAAAATCTCCTAAGTTGAGAAACTCCTCTTGGCTATATTTGTACTGGACCTTGATCTGTGGAAAGTTTAAATTTCAGCAAATTGATATTTTCTGTTGCCTTCTCCCCCCTCCTCCAAACTTCATAAAAGAAGAACTTCAACTACAAAGTAGAGTTCAGGAGCAGACACACATTTACAGCCTGTCATAGAAGTTATATTGGAAATTCCTTTATTTAAAGATTATAACATTTAATTTTTGATTATACATGTGATTTAAGTTTAGAAGTCAAAATGAAATACCACAGTGATAAATAGCAATCTTTAAAGAAAGGGCAATAGGAGTGAATGACAGGAAGAGGTTAAATGGTAAGCTGACACTAACTCTCCACCACATCCTCCATGTGTTATAAAAAGAAAATTCATCATCAAGATAAAATCATAACACAAAGGATGAGGAAGGTAATACTAAAGGTGAACTGAAATGCAGTGACAAAGTTCAGATACTTTCTCACTCCAGTAGAGATTTGATGTAAAATCCAACAAAATATCTTTAATTGTTAGTATTTAAAAGGACAGCTTAGTCATTGACAAAATCTTGACCATTCACTGAGGACAAAATTCTTCACTGACTTCACTTGTTTTTTCTGTTAATCCAAATTGGGTTTCAAGGCTGTCACTGCATAAATTCTCAGTCCCAAAGGCTGTCAGAATGCTGGGAAAATGATCTAATTCTGTTTTCGTTTAACCTTGCAAAAGAAAAAGTACATTTTGCAATAGTGATCTAGTGTTTAGCAGTTATTCTCCTTGTACTGAGAGCTCTTGCAGGCTGTCACACTGCAGGAAACAGAAAAAAGAAACAAAAACCACTCGAAGCTCAGGTATAATTATTCAGGCTTGTTATTAATTGTCAGCAATGTGACCTAGCTCACTTTTGGATCACAAAAACCATTCTGCCTGTGGTTTATGCAGACTTGTAGAGGGCAAAGTGCTTGCCTTTGCTTCTGCCTTTACCTCTGCAAACATTAGGAGAATTATTCAGCTTCCTTTGTTTCTTCCTTTCATGGAAGCATAAATAATTTAATGATACAGGTAGGGTGGTGTTTTGTAAGGGTTAGTGTTGTAAGTAGGTGGTAAAAATAATAGATGGTAAAAATAGCTGATGCTGTAAGGTGATGTCAAATTTATTGCAAGGATGAACAAATATATGTCTAGACAGGTGGAAGTTATGCATTGAACAGTAAGAATAGATGCAGTTACCTGGATGTTAGAGGATCTCACTGTCCTCCCACAAAACTTTTCAGCTGAGTTTTGCATCATATCTTGGCAAATGTCATGATATTTTCTCTGTATTTTTCCTTCAAGCAAATACTTTTCTACAAAAAAAATTTAAAGTTAAATTAAGAATTTGCAGCTCAAGGCTTTTATACTTCTACTCTACGTGGTTGATTGTAGAGATTCTGTTTTTCTGTATAATACATGATAATATGTCATAATACAATGCCAAGTTAGTTGAAACTTAATTCTATGCAGGCTTGAATCCCAAGATGGTAAGAGATCGATTGCCTTTATTTCACTTATTCCCTCTGGTAATTATCACCAAAAGATAACACATCTAAACATTCAGATGAAGTTACCATTCAAAATTTTAAAACAGTGGAAAAAAATGACTGCCATCTCTGGCCAGCCAAAACTTTATTCACGTCATATCAGCTACTACTCTTACAGTTCATCCTGTTCGTTCCTAAAACAACCTGTCTTTCCCACATAGAACGATTCCTTAGGACATGGCATTGTTTGAAAATGGTTAAGCGAGCTATATAGTGCCTTTGACATGTCCAAATAAATCTAAATGTTGTGAGTGGTCAGCCTCTGGCTAAGCAGTACTGTGTGCAAATACTGAAAAATGCTTTACCCAACACACTGATGTTTGTAAAACACTGCGCAAGTTTCCACACTGCCAGCGGATGACCTGCACGTTGTCTTTATCCCTGATGGGTAAATTGTAATCATGTTTCTCTTTTCTTTTTCTCATCTTTTATACAAAGGTGTCACCCAAAGCCATAGCCAGAGGACTGGCAGAAAATTCTGTCAGTTGGAACTTCTTTGGAAAGCAAGATTTCCTGAGACAGGAAAAACTGAAACTTGAAAGAGGAAAATGTCTTCACCACAAACTTCCCTGAAAATTTGGTAATATCTCAGATATTTTTGGTAACAGAGAAAAACGTCTTTCAAAACAGTAGAACAAGCTGATTTAAAATTTTTAGACTGACAATAAAATTTTTAAACAAAAATAAGCATTTTTCATTTAAAAAGAATGATCTCCCTGTATAAAGTTTAGGATGGACATCTTTAAAACGCAGCTCATGCATATATTTTTTAAAAAGAACACTTAAAGCCACCTCTTTTCACAGCATACAGATAGTGTTGTTTTCTGATTAAAAAAAAATAAAAAAAAAATCTTTCCAAATAACACTAATTCCTCTATCTTTTCTACCTTACCCAGTAGCCCTGTTGTCAGATAAATTGCCACTGATTGCCTCTTCCTTTTTAATTTTGATTTGAACTTGGTGAGTATGGAAGGTGTACTTGAATGTAGGTAAACTTAAATAATGATCCTTCCTGACTGTACCTGTCTTTACTAAATATTTTAACATTCATTAAAGCTTGTGAACTGCTTTCTTTTTCTTTTTTCTTTTTTTTTTTCTGTAGTATATATTCAAAGTGAATCTATAAACAAAGCTAAATACATATATGCAAAAATCTCTTTTGGGATGTAGTCCAATGGCCATAGTGCTGAAAACCTGATACATTTGGGTTAGAGTACTTTGAATATATATATATACTACTTGAACTTCAGTTTTCTTTCTGAAGGTCTAAGGCTTCATGACTGCAAGGGTGACATTCTTGGAAAAGTCTGTAATTTCCCTTGGCACCAGGCTTCATTTTCTCAAAATATTCCATCCAGTGATGCCTTTCTTTTGCCATCAGGATTCTGATGTCTTCTGACAGACATGATGGTAGCAGAATAAATTTTGGGGGTCTCTCCTTGATTTATTGCTTCAATATCATATTTTTCTTTTAACATTCATACTTGTCCCTTAAGAGAAAATCCTTGCATTCAGCTCTGTGTATTCTTCTTCATAGGCAAACAAACTGCTTAAGATGAAATAAGAACAGGATCCTAGCTTCTCCCTGTCCTATAATAATTTGGAGTTTCTGTTTACGTATGCTGTTTCGATCTCTGTGTATTTCTTACTTCTAATTCAGTTGAAGCATAAATGGGGTACCTGAAATTCATCTTTTCTTAAAAGATGCATTGCTTTCAAAGTAAAAGGGCTGAGATGTTAGAATAATTTTGTGTGTACCTTCATAAACCACTCCTCTACAGGTCAGGGGCACTTCTGAAGACACTGCAAAAAGGCTTGGGCAAGAACTGTGAGGTGAATGAGAAGGAAATGCTAGAGGATAAGAGATATCAAGGATGAAGTAAGGACATGCAAAGACTGACTTGGACAAACTGCAGCTCAGAGCAGAACTGCAAAAACATCTAACCATCACTTCTTGTCTTTCTCTTTTCCCAAGCAGCCTACAGGTATAGGTCCTCCAGGCTTTCAAAACTGGCCCTGTTGATGAAAAACAGCAACTATCATCAATCATGCTGATTCAAAGTCAAGTACAGTGAAGTAGGAACCTTCCCGAATTCTTATGGCTACTGCATCAAAAGCTACAGTAAACATGTGTATGGACATATGCAATTCATCTTTTAAAATAGCTGTGGTACCTCTGATACAGGTAGCTAAATAAAACAAGAATCCTCAATATGTAAACCGAATATACCCAAGTGGATGTGCTTATTTTTAAAAGAGAATGGTGACTATTCCCATTAGTATCCTTTAAACCATTTTGCTAATATTTTATCTAGTTTGTGATTATAATTGTTCCAGTTAAAAATAATATCCTAGAGGTCACTGAGTATTTAGCAATTAAATCTTTGACCTCAATTCCATTCACACTGAAAGTGAAAAATTTATCACGATAACATATTAACTTCAGCTGTAGAACCTAATTTCCCTGAATGCCTAGAGAACGTCAGTGACAGATTCAAGAGAAGTAGTACATGTGGAAGTAGGGTATTAAAGGAATACTTAGCATTATCAGATATATCACATTTTAGTGCATTTGTCTGAGGTTTAAATGTTTGTAATGGCAGGATTTTGACAGTTTACTTATTTATTTTTCACTTTACCTGATAGTCAAGAGGACTCATGCACAACTGGATCATGTCAGTCACCTGTCGATTTTGGGAAAGAGTAGTCTAAATATAATAAAGAATTTTGAATAGAAATCTAGGACATTTAACCACAAGAAGATTAAACTCTCCAGAATGCATTAAGTGGATTGTTCTTATGCAATCACAAAGCAGTGAGGTTGTTTCTCTGGATTTTGGTAGTGCTCTCTGATGCAAAGCTGAAACCAGTCCTTCAGAACTACTGAAGAAAATGCAGGACCTGAACTTGAAGTAAAACTAGCAAAGATTTGAAAAACAACAGAGCTGTTTAAATTAATATTTTAGGTTATAACTTCTAGCAGACAGTTGCATGCATTTTTGTAATCATCTTATTACTGTTTTATTTGAGTGAAACACTTTGCACTGAAATGAGAAATTACATGAAAAATGAACTCAAGATGTAACACAGGGGAAAAATGACATAGCACTACCAGTGTTGTGGCCAGAAATAGACCTAAGTCATCTACTCAGTACATATGATCAAAATAAGGTATGCTTGTTTCAGATTCTTTTGCCTTTTAAATAAAGTAATAATTCATGGAAATGAGTGTTTCCACAAGCAGTTAGCGTTTTTATTGAAAATATTCTCAGGCAGAAATGGTCTGCTTTATTCAGTTGGAAATGTACCTCTTTTCTGGCTTGATTTTCTAAATAGTATAAAAAAAGGGAAACAGAATACAGGGCAAAAATAGGTACACCTGCTTATAAAACAAGCAGGAAGGGCAGGTTTGAATGTCATTCAGTACAAAATTATCTTTATCACACTCTTGGCGTGCATTTCATTTCATCCCAAAGTCTTTCTAAAAAAGGAAAGAAATTTCTTTCCTTTTTCTCTTCCTTTAAACACTATTGTTGTAATCCTATTTCCATCAGATATCGAGCCCTTTTTGTTGTTGTTGCCTTTGTGTTCAGCCATTTTGTCAAAGCAGCTAGAGGAGACAAAGTGCCTGCCTACAGTCACACAAATAAATCTCTAAACCTCCTTTAAGGGTGAAATATGTGTATACTTGTAGCCTGGAGGGTATCAGAACTAGGAGTGAAAACGGGGATGTAGGGAGTCATACATATTTAGATGCATTTATATTATCTCCCTGTCTGCATGGTGCTCACTCTGCTGACATACATGTTGCCCTGATATCTTTGGGCCATTCAAATGACAAGCCTTAAAAATATCTGAGTTTCTGTCTTTATCTGACACATGCATTTCTCTGAGGTGGGCAAGTCACTTTCCTTGCAGTGAGAACCATGAGGCCAAGACATTCTAGAAATGAGGGCAAAACATGAACTTGGGCATATAAAGTGGTTTTGAGTCTCACGGCATTAAAACAAGGGACTGTCATGGTGAGATGAAGTTGTAATGCAGAGACGTGATTGAGAGGTTTGTTTTTGTTTGGTTGCTTGATTTTGGTTTTTTGTTTTTTTGTCTTGTGGGTTTTGTGGATTTTGTGTTTGTTTTGGGGTTTTTTTTGTGTGGTTTTGTTTGTTTTGTTTCTAAAATCAACAATAACACAAAAAATCACACAGAAAACAGTCTGATTGTAAGAAATTTAATTTCTTCAGCTATTTATTATTCATAAGACTTGCATATGGAAAGTGCACTAAAATCCTTTTCTTACATTTTTATAGTTCTCTTTCTTTTTGAGTTACAATTGCAAGAGTGATTTTTTTGGTTCTGTGTGGATTTCTACTGTCAGGATAGTTACCCCTTCTCCAGAGCTCCTTGGGCTCTTGAACACTTTTATGGCTCCACTTCCTATGTGCTTCTTTTTTCACTGTTTTCCTAAAAAGAGTATAACAAAAAAATCTATGTTGTTTGTTTCTTACAAAGTAATGATATAAAAGCTAAAGAAATGCTCAGGGAACTTTACTGCACTATACACATCTACCTACTGAAAGGGAAGTTGGTTCTTTCTTATGCATATCACTACAGAAACACGCATGAGTTTCTGTACTCCAAGGCTTTTGACAAAGTTTAGGTAAAATTAACCATCTGAATTACTATGCATCTAATCCCATATATCAAGACACTACTAGGACAAGGTTAAATGTCATCTTATGGTTTTGTGCAACAAAATATTTTTACTCCATGGTTTAGGGATTATGTAAATAATTTTTAATGCAAATATTTTGTAATACAAATTTATATTTTTAAACAATATGTCTTTATACATATTAATACAGAAATAAAACATTGAGCATGGAAAGTTTAAAATGCTCATATGGCTCACCACATTCATGAAAGACCTATGTTATCATACTTTATGTTTACTTAATGCTACACTAACTTCATTAAGAAAAGGTTAAATACATAGATAAGCACCACAGACCTTTATTAGATACAGCCTATTTGATAGAGAAATGTGAAATTTAGACTATATAATGCTTAGATTATAGGGAAAAGCTCTCTACTTCTCAAGTAGCCACCAATACCTGGTTAATCTCACCACCTCTTCCTCTCCACTCTTGTTAGAAGGGTTGTTTCTACATTTAACTTTGACAGTCATTAACTGAAACACAGAATATATAGTACTTAGCACAACAACAGTAGAAGTGGACTTCTCTTGTTAAGAAGACACCTTGCAAAAGATACTTCACACAGAATATTGATATTAAGAATCAGATAAAAATGGTAGCTCAGAAAGATTCATGTCATCTTTTTATTAGCTGTCCTGGGTACCAGGTCAATCTAGAGTTACACCAAGCTCATTGTCAGACAATTTGCACTGCTGAGGTACGAGTAACAAAGTTGTTAGTTGTGTGTGACACTGTGGTATTTAACTGATTGGTTTGAGTACAGCAAATTCATCAGGGTGGGGAGATGAAGGAAAGAGAGACTGCAGACTGATTGGTGTTACTCTCATGGAAAGGATGAGAAACTTGAAGACTGGAAGAAAATTAGAGATAAGCAAAAGAATTTACAAAAGGGTGTAATGAAAAAGGGAGTTCTGACTGGAAATAAAGAGATGCTGCATTCAAAGTATCAGAAGGGGAAGATGAGTTTAGCAGATGAGCTCCCGAGAGAGCAGAGGTGCAGTGTCACAAGGAGGCGGTTTTGTTTTAGATGTTACACTTTCAGCAGTGGAAATAAAAAGAAATATTAGAAAAGATGCTAAGCTGTTGGGCACTGGAACAGGCACCCCAGACAGGTGACCACAGCATCAAGCCTGACAGAGTTCAAACAGCATTTGGATGATACTCTCAGGCACTTGGTGTGACTTCTGGGGATGGTCTTGTGCGGGGCTAAGGACTAGACTCGATGATCATTGTGGGTCTCTTCCAGCTCAGCATATTCTGTGGTTCTGTGGTCCTGTTGTGAGTTGTTGGCTCAGGACAGCTGTAGTGATGACAAAAGGCTGCAACAAAGTTTCTGAGTTGGAGAAATGAATTCAACATAAGAGGTGGAAAGGAGAACAAATACAGCATGGGAATGGCTCTTCTGTGGCCCCTTATCTTTGGCTTCATAAACATCAAACAGCTGAGGCAAACGTCAGCCCATCTCCTGATAGTCATAACCCTGCCAGTAAGGCTTATCATCAGTTCTGGGTCCAGGAAGGAATCTGATCAATAAAACATATTTTTAAACTGCCTGATTAACACAGTATGAACAATGCCATTTAGCACTTACATATCAGCTTGTGCTCGTGCTGCTACACAGACATTGACTAATTAATCAATTAAAACAAAAGAAGGAAAGCCTTGTTTTCTCCCTAACAGGTGTCACCTGCATTAACAGCAGAGTTTTTTAACAACAATTCAATTTAATAAACTGAGAATCTTTCCACTAATGTAGCTTGACTTGTACCCTTGCCTTTTATATATTTTATGATGTGTGTGTGCTTGTAATAGTACTATGTCTACACAGTATTCTGAACACTAATTTAACAATAATGTCACTTAGAAAGCTATGATCCTTGTCTCAGAGCACTTAGGAATGTGTACAATTATGTCTCAGTGACTAAAGGTCACCCACAGTGAAAAAGGTGCAGCAAAGAAATCATTCACGAGAATATCCGGATTGAAGCAGAACAGGTTTGGGGTTTTTTTGTAATGGAAGAAATTTTAGCAATTAAATAACTTTATTTAAAATTGAAAGAACTCTTCCTAGACATGGGAAAAATTGTGAAAGAGATTGAAGAAACAGGATGGAGTAAGTGCCATTGCTTTGGAGAAACAGAAAAGTTGACTGTCAACCTAAATTGTCACAGTCTCCCATGAATCTGCAGGTGGCAGTGCCAGAGTACAATTAGCTGTCACTAGCACAGTCTTAAGCATGGCCAAGCTGTGCTGTAAAACTCTTTGTGTACAAGTAATCATTTAAATAGAATATCCAGGCTATCTTAATTTAAATTGTGATCCCTCAAACCTCTTTCCCTGGAGTAAATCTATGTGAGGGTCTTACTGAAGCTCTGTCACCAGCCCTTACCTGGATGCCAAGAATTGATCTTGCAAGTATTTCAGAAGAAGGCAATAGTTATTTATGTAGTGTGATGGTAACCCATGCAGATAATGAAGGAGGATGGGCCAGTAAGTAATTAGAAAATTCTTTTTTTCTTATTTACTTCTCATGCTTAATGGATTTTATTGTATGATATATCTAATTTTTGACTCATATGAATTTGTTGGTGAAATTTATGTAGAAGAGAAGATACAACTTCCTTCTCAATTAACTTATCAAATTCTGGTTTAAATTTCCAAGCACTCCAGGAAATCTCATCCTATGTATTTTGAAGGAGCACTACTAAAGCAAACAAGGTAGGAATTTTAAGTGCTGAAATAAGAAAAGGTGGTGGACACAAGTTACAGCACAGGAAAGCTCAGACTAGGTCAGGACGTTAAGATTAATGGATGATTGGAAGGTGGACTTTAAATGGAGAACAGTAAAAATGAATAATTTTCAATATGAAATTGTCTTATACGTCAATAAGTGGTTCCAATATAAAACTGAAATAGCAGGCTTCTGTGGATCACGTATTACTAACATTACAATACAGAGCAGGCAATAAGCAATAAGTATCTTTGAAAACTGAGGCATAAACTGATACACGGTGTTTCTTCACTCAATAGTTTTGACACCATTGAATTTTTTGCCATTGTTCCTACAAGAACCATGGGTCAGTACACCCCTGTGAAAATTGCCATTGAGCTGTAGAAAACATCTGAAAATTTTACTAGTTGCAGTGCTTGCAGAAAGTGCTTCATATCTGTGTTGTTCCAGTATACATCTTCCCCTGTGGATTGTGTGTGAACTTATCAAAATGTTTCAGACATTCATGGAAACAGTTAATTTAAAGGATCATGGAATTATAGAATAGTTTTAGTTGGAAAGAAGCAGATGTACATTTTATTAAAGGTCTAAGTTTTTACCCAGCATTACCCATTCATTACCAGTGAAAATATTTATTGTTTTGAATACTCCTAAGCATAATCATTATTCTTTAACTCTGTGTAGTGCAGTAAGTTCCAAAAACTACTGGTTTTAGCATAGTCTTAATACCCTCACATGCAAAAGACTAAAAGAAATTGGGGACAAAAATCTGAGTATAAAATCAAGATAATCTTTACAGTCTCCCATGACTCCAAATAATTTTAAAAATATCTTATGGGTGTCAATACAGTTTAAGGTACTTACAAAGTATCATTTTTGTAAAGCCATTTTTTTTTAAAATTAATCTCCTGACAATGGAAGATCATAAGGGAGTAAAAAGGAATGGCGAGGGAGTTGATAGTTCTATTGGCCAGCAAATTAGTTATGAAAAGTCAGGTTACAGGAAAGACTGATGATCCATTTAATGTATAATTAAATATCCCTTTTAACAAATAAAGCAGATATAATACCAACAAAAGGAAGCAGGAATTGTTTAGTAAAAAATATGCTGAATGAAATAGAGATTCCTTTGATGTGAAGAAATGAAACAGTTTTCTGAAATCGCATTATCTCAGTCTGAAAAGAAAAGGCCTCCTCCTCAGCACACTGAAATGTAAGAAATTTCAAGAGAGGATAACAACAAAGACTAGAATAAAAATGAAGGAAAGTCTCTCTAAAGATATAACTGTGAAGGATTATAATATAAAGAGACAGTCCAGAGCTGCAGACTGTAATACATCTGAGAAGAATTGAAGCTTCTGGTTTTCTCTTTTCTGGTGATTAAAGCTCATGAAAGCAATACAAATAAAAATGCAAGAATAGAAAAATACAAGTATGAGGCAGGTGGAAATATTGTTGCAGAAGGTGTAAAGGATGGTATGCAGGTTTTTTAAAAGTTTTATTTGTATTGAGATTATATTTCTGGCCAATGTGAAATTACATACATACATACACACAAATATATATATGTACATATTTATAAAAGTTAAATACAAACTTTTTCAATAGAACATGTGGGAAATATACTTTTTGCCAATGTACAAAATTGCTAGATAATCCTTGAAAGGCTTCTGCTATGGCTGTCTTCTGCTGATCCTGGAGTAGTTATGAAATGAACTTTAACTTTGCTTTGCCAGGCATTGGAGAAGAATAGAAGTTGTTATTCTGTTGTTTTTAATTCATCTGGCTGTGGTCATGTCTGGGATCTAAAAATGCCTTCATAAATCACCTTTCCCAGAAGCCAACAGAAAGTCCTCAGACAATCCTGTTTTCTGTCTCGCACAGAATATGTCTTCTGGAAATAATCAGAATTTAGTGACTTCCTAAGCATGCAGCAAAAGGCCAAATAATTAACCACTGTGAAAATTTGTATGGGAGGTCAATTATCTTTTAAAGACCAGCTGTATAACAGCCCCTTCCAGTTTTGAAATTCTACGTCAGAAACAGCAAACTAACATTTCTAGGGCAAAGAAAGAATAACAAGAAATTTTCTGGAGCTAAAAAAATTATAAAAGGTCTTTCTTAAATTATTTTTTAATGTATTTAATATTTTAATTTTTAATATTCACTTGGATACTATTTAAATGTATTAATAGTGATTCTTTGTCCAAATTTAATTTCCTAAGAGCTTCCCAGAAAATGTGGGTCTGATCTTGTTACAAGTTCAAAACGTGGTCTGCGCATTATGGTCCCTCTTCACTGCACAAAGCTGATGTAAGCCACCTTTTTTTCAGACCGAAACATGTAAACTTATTACATTCAGAACATAATGGAAAAAAAGGATCATCCAGCCCAAATTAAAGTTCTTTTAAAGTTTCTGAGCAATATGACTGTATCATCTGCTTGGAAGGATGTTGCAATTTTTCTTCACTCTTTGTATGAGGAATTGGTTGCTAAACATACATACATAATAGTCACATTTGCTGTAAATGTTCACTGCATTACATGAAGTATAACGAAGTCCCTTTCATTCATATTTTAAAGGTTGTTTTGCAGTTCCTAGATTATTTTTTTTAAATAATGCTTTGAATCATCTAATAATTTCATATAATTTATGAAACATATTTAGACAAACAGGGCACATTCCTTTCACAGAATTTAACAAAACTGTCTAAAAGAGGCAAGTTCCCATCCAAGCTCCTAATTGATTTTCCCCTTTCAGGTATTAGAAAATCAGCTTAGCTTTGTAAGGGAATAGCACTTACAGCAGACATGAGCTCCCTTTTTTATTCCCGTCTTTCTAGAAACCACATGCTAGCATTTGG
Source organism: Sclerurus mexicanus (assembly GCA_013396755.1). Taxonomy (NCBI): domain Eukaryota; kingdom Metazoa; phylum Chordata; class Aves; order Passeriformes; family Furnariidae; genus Sclerurus; species Sclerurus mexicanus. The sequence continues at coordinate 1,018,009 of VWZF01007822.1, forward strand.
CAGAGCACTAAATTTAATAAATCACAACACTGTCTTTGGAATATGGGTGTTAGGAGATTTCCCTTAGCTTATGGAATAGACACACCCTTTAGGCACAAAATTCCTTGTGACTTTGTAAAGGTGATTATTTTTGATCATTTCTAGGTTCTTCTTTCAATCATTTCTGAGCCTGAGACATCCTTTTTGTGTTCTTAGTTCAGGGAAAAATTATCATGTATTTCAAATACACTTTTTTACACTTTCAGGATTGCAAGATTTGTAGTCTAATTATACATATTGGACTAATGGAGAGAGGACTTATTCATGAGACATGAATGCAGAGGATGAAATAAGCAGGAATCACAGAAATCATTTAGGATATGAAGTGGAGATGAGTTTCCTAGACATCTACATCTTTCCACTAGGAGATGTTCAATTGAAATCTTAAACAAAACTGGGTTTAAATGTTTTGGGTTTTTTTAGTTTTATAGGTGCAACAGCTGTGATCTTGTATTCTTTCAATTATACACAGTTGATATTTCAATACTTCATGGATATTACTCTGATTATAACAGCACTTCATGGGTTTTAATCCAGATTTTAGGACTTCTGTTGAAATTCACAATGTTTTCCGATTTTTAATATTTTAATTCCTTCACTTGCTCAGAAATCAATAAAGAAAAATAAAGTATTAAAGCACTCTGAAAGCAAAGAACTTCAGTAAAGCTTAAGACAGGAACATCAGTTTTGTGTGCCAAGCTTACCTTGTTAGCTTATCTGAAATTAACAGGTTTTTCATGTTAACTAGTAGCACTTTACAGGTTGATAAATTTCTTGGCAAAGTATTGAGCCTAAACTTATAACACCCAAGTTCATTTAAAAAAAAAGTAAGTTTAGAAGAAAGGTATATCAGATGAAAAGAAAAAGAACGGAAAGCTAGTAATGAGATTTGCAGGTTTTGGTCATCATAGATTCACAGATAGACAAGACTCTTTAAGAGCTGTGACAGTAGCAGGACTGTAATAACCATGGAATAAAATACAGTGGTGGTTATTTGGCGTTAATAGGATTCTACTTTTGTGAAACATGCTGGGAGATTTAGAATAGGCTACAAAGAGAGACAGAATGACACAAATTGGATTTAGCTACTAGTTTCATATGAATTTATGGGAACAATAAAGCAGGTGGAGTCACACTTGACAGTTTTAGGGGATTGAAACAAGGGAGTTCCAAGGCAAGAGCTATATAAAACATACTGTTAGAAGGACAAAGTTCACAAAACAACAGTAGAAAAATGTGCACTTCCAAAAGGAAATTGCAGCATTTAGCACTGCATTTTTCTTAAAGGCATTTACAGATTTTTTCCTTAAACCACAGGTCATTAGTATTAACAAGTTTTGTAAGCAAAATGACCACTAAACTCTGTCACTTTTTTGAACACTGCATTTCCAAATGCTTTATTTATCATTCACTGCTATTATTTGATATTTTGTTATAACTGATAAAATGTTGTATCATGTTACCAGCATGCATTTACTCTGTTACTATAATAATCATGGCAAATTAATTGGGAAAATTCTCAGAGTAAATAAAGAGGAAAAACCATAAACAAAGAAACCTGTAACTGTTTTTTCATCATATATTTCTTTAAAAAATAGGCTAATGAATTTCATTATTTGTCACAAGGCATCCAACAGAGTGCCTAACAGACCACCTGAAAGAGTGGTAACTAACAGTGCAGACAAGAAGCAAAAATGTGTAAGAAGTCTAAGATTTTACCCAAGACTACATTTTTCTAAACTTTAAAACTAAATAATGAGTTACTAGGTTTCTAGAAGATATTAATATTAAATTCAACATTTCCTGGAATAAATATTGAATATTGAAAATACAGTAGAAGAGGTAGGAAATTATGAAAGTTTATGTACAAAGCAGTTTTTGCTGTAAATTTAGGTCTTTCTCCCTTTGTTTTGTTTAAAATTTTTCATTCTTTGAAACTTCCAGCTATTACTGAATAGACTGAGCAGCAAGATAATTGTATCCGTACAAAACACACAATCCAAATTTTTACCAACATTTCTGCATAAAAGTCTTTCTAACCAGCTTATGGCAAAGATGATGCAAGACAGCTTATTTAAAAGAAGTAGAGGTGAGAACAGAGATACAAAAGCAGGTGGTTGAAATATTAAAACATGAGCTTAAATGACAATGTGCTGATTATTATTTTTGGGACTGCATCAACACAGAGATCTTACACTCTATATAAATGAACAAAGAAAAGCAAATATTTAGTGGGGCATTCTAACATTCTAGTTCTAATGCTAACTCAGTATAGCTTATAGACCTCCTTCTTTAACTGGAGTTAGAGGAAATGCTTATATATGAGTTTGTGAATCTGAAAAGATATATAAAAAAGATCTCTTTTGTTATTGTGTAGGTAGCTATGGCTGTTTTATGAATATGAAATCCATTCAGACCAGAGAGGTCAAAGCTTTTCTATAACTATCTTTTTCACATCTTATATTCAGGTAGTTTATGGGAATGATTTGATACATTTTTGAGCCCTGACAGTAATATCAAATGTCCAATCAAAAGTTCATTATACATCTAAAATGATGTCCTTTGAGTATTTTAAGGTGGATAAATTCTACTTCTTCCAAATTGTCTCATTGCAACTGTCACAAAACCTTCCCCAACCCTGTTGCATTAAAACAATTTTATTAACGATAAAAGGCATGACATCTGGTAGTTTTGGACATTTTTTGACTTGACCAAAGATCATTTGTTAAATAATTCATCCCTGACTGTCCTTGTTTATTTCCTGTTTTTATGTTACACATCAGATTTAATTGGGGTTTGTAGCTATTTCCTTCTTAATGTCAAGTTAGTCCGTAGGAAGATTTTTCCAGGCTCTTACAGCTTTACCACAGGTATACATTTGGGTGATTAGCTGAAGAAATGCATGATTGAGCCAAGATATTGGAATGGGTAGGTGGGAACGCATGAGGCAAATTAAACAGCTCCATTAGCTAAAGACATTTTTAAAATACATATCATAAAGAGTAATACACTGTGTGCGAGGATTCAAAGGTAGTCAAGTGCTGTCATATGGAAGGCAAAGATTAGGGGTGTTAAGCAGTGCAGGCTGTTTGTAGATAAATGACAACTAGACCTTAAAACCTGCAGCTGTTGGTAATGCCTGAGACAAAGGAAACCCTGGAGGCTGTACAAGTACCATACATGCTGTGTTTGAAAGACTTGCTATTTATTACTTTTAATTTCATGAGTACAGGATTGTCTTTGCTTTTATTGTCTTTATTGACAGTCAGGTGTGATACATTCGCTCTTTAGAGGCAGATATTCAGAAAACCAGCATAGTCATTGCAATGCTGAGCACTGCAACATTTCTGATGTAGCAGCTCCAATTCTGGAATAGGATAAAGAACGTTTCCAAGGTCCTAGTACGTTGGTTAGGTAATCATGTATTAGACACACAGTAAGATGCAAGTAATTTGGCATTTGGGCTCTGTTCTGCAATATATGCCATGTGGTAGATGCACTGTATCTTAATATTTGTAGGAATATGGTATGGTCAAGAGTCTGTAATGTCAGATCTGTTGCAGGCTTGATGGCAGAGTGGGTCTTGCTTTCTCCACACTTCTTCCCACTCTGCTGGGCTCGGTTAATGGCCTCTGAGGAAAGCCTTCCCTGTTGAAATCAGATAGTCATGTTTTAATCTGTCACTAGTAAGAAATATTTATAACGTCTTGAAGGAAGGAGAAGTTGCCAGTAGGTTCTGTTCATGTTCCAGATGCTGCTGAGTCTGACAGATTCTGTCATCCAGTCCTTCCCACTAAGCCACTGTCATTGCACATAAAAATCTCCATTTCAGCAAGAAATTCAAGTGAATCCCAAGGCTCTGCAGAAAAAGCAAACAGATGAAGTCAAGTAATTTTTAATTTTTAGCTAACATTTGCTGATATATCTTTCGCTATTTGACCAGCTCCACTCAACAGGAGCCAATATCCTCATGCTGTCAGTAGCATGCACAACTGCACTAATCAGATCTGTCGTTGCACTGCAATTCCTTTTTTGCTTAGCCTAGCTGGATTCTTCATCAATACAGCTGATTGCTATGGTTACAGACTGCCTGCTGTATGTTAGGCCTGAAGAGGCTGTAAAAGAAAATATTTTACCCCAGATAGGTAAACATTAGCCTTTTCTCATTGCAATATTACATAAATTTATTTAAACCATAGTTTAAGAGTATTTTTCACAACAGCCACTGCACTCAGCATTTAACAATTAAAGACTTTTAAGCAAATAACAAAACTTTGACAACACAGAATATCTGTTTCTGTTTATTCTCTACGATAACCTGTGGAGAATTGTGTACAGCCAGGTAAATACAGAAAATATTATATTTTGATAATTTTCCTTCAGGTTTATGGTATTGTTTTCTCATGTTTTGAAGGAGGGAACATAGTTGATTGGAATGGTGAAGCTGATAGCATGGATATTGTGTGACAGGAGCTGGAAGCAAGAGTGAAAGAAAGCACTCAGGCTTCCCATTCTTTGCAAAATCAAGACCATGGTGTATCCATGCTGTATCCTTACCAAACATATTTACTGCTTTAAACAAATCTGCTTGTTGTTTCTATCTCCTTACATTCCTACATGTAAAATTTTCAGCAAGGGAATTTAGTTCATATCCAGAGATGGGTAGAAGAAGGTTAAAATGAAAGGTAGAAAGGTGGTTAGAATAAAATACTTTAGTCCCGTCAACTTCCCTGAGTCATTCATTACTGAGGGAGCGCAACAAACTGGTCCTATTGTCCAGCCAAGCAAGCTGTTTTTATAGGTACAAAATGTGACCTGTGAAGACAGTTTTTAAAACATTTGAGATGTCTTTTACCAGGTCAACTCTCAACATAGGAGGAAACAATAAAGTCCCAAAAAACATTCACATTCATCCTCAAGTACACTGTACTAATAAATTTATAATCTGTCATGATTGATGTATGGTTCAAATGGCTTTCAAATGATATTTCATTTTAGTCAATATATTAATAGAGATAGAACTGCTTCTGCTTGCAAACTGATTTTATAGACTGGACAGCAGAGGCAAACTTTTGGAAGGTTTAACTCAAATTCTGTAGTAAGGATGACTTATTAGAAATACTTGAATTCTTTTAATCAGATGTTGTACCCATGGTTTGGCATTGGTGAACTGGTGGGGTTACATTATTTTGTCATGGAACAAGGATAAGTCATTTTGTCATATTTAAGGGAAACTGTTACTTCATTTGAAGAGTTTCAGTTAAAATTTTAAGCTTGGTTTTGGGTGGATGTGAATTTATTTGTTTGCAAGAATAGTGTAGCTTAGGGTGAAAATAAAGAGTAAGGCAAACAGAAGTCAGAACTTTAACTCAGAACTTTAAATCATCCTGTTACTCTTAAATATATAGAGTACCTCTCTTCTGTTGTGCAGTGATATAAACCTCTAGACCTATGTTTCCCAAAACAGATGTCATTAGACTGCACTAACTTTACTAAATGTCATATATTTGCACATTATATTCATATCTTCAGTGTAAGATTTAAATAAACATCCATTATTTTAATTTTAAAATTACATCCCAGATTTTATTGTTTACAGGTGTTTGTCTTTTCACTTAATTAATTAATTTACCCTAATGAATTAATTTAACTCAAACAAATGAACTAGTCCTCTGAAACCAGCTAGGTTGCAAAACACATTAATTTCATGGACTACAGTTAAAGAGTAAGTGAAAATCAAAGATTTATACCTACATAGGCTTTTGTTTAGGTCAGTTAGGAATTCTTACCCTTCTTCTGTGAGAATAAACAAAGAATATACAATACTTTTTTTTTTTTTTACAAGTGTATCTTCAGGGGTAAACAAAAATAAAAGTAAGAAGATGTAAGAACAGTCCCAGAATATTAACTGCTATAAATCCGGGTTATATAACTAGTCTACTGTATTCAGTGTAGTACTGCAGGCCACTATGGCATATTATTTATGGTGTATGACTTTTACAGTCAAATTAGATTATTTCATTTTACTAGAGTTTAACGGCTTTTATTAGATTATTAGGAATTGCATATTTAATTGAAATGTTATGCAGTTACAAGTGAAACCACAGCTTTAAGATTCCTGGGAATTTCACAGGAAGGATATTACCATCTTTAATTGAAAGCTATAGTTTTATTTTAATTGCAAAGTTTAGAAGACCTCATCTTTATACTCTCGATATATCCCCTTCAACAGTACTGCATGGTATCACCATACAGCAATACTTTCATCAGCAGTTGCAATAGTCTTTATGAAGCATTTTTAAAACAGCAACCAGCCACTGTAGCAAAAGTTCTTTTAAATTATTCTCAAAAGAGTGCTGAAAAAAACCAAACCAAACAACAAAACACAGAAGTTGCAGCCAACAGCTAAATAATGGGTTTTAAATAGTATTGGGAGAAAGCCAGTATAACAACTGTTCCTGCACAGAATTCATAATTTTGTTTTATCTTGTGCTGAATGTCACAAACTACCTTTGTAACCATGCTCAAATATGCTGCAAACTTATTCAAGAACATAACATGCTTAAACAGCAGTATTATGGTACCTTGCAATTTAAATTTAGAGAAATGCTGAATGGCATTGTCTATAACTCCTCTCTAAAAGATGTACAAGGGTCTGAATGAACACAAATTTTGAGACAAAAGATGCACAATACAGAGACTTATTCTATCCTGTCACAAGGAATGCCAGCTATATCAAACAGTGATAATAAAGGATTATAAACCTTTCAATCCTTTGGCAAACTGGCCTGTGGTGTGTTCTGTAAGTCATAGTGTTTAGAAGCAGTGGGAAGCAGAGTGCTGCAGCTGCTGTTGTAGATGCTATAATCTTCTCCTATAAGTAGACTATATCTGTGCCATCTTTTAGGGGTGGATAAATGTCTATGACATCATTGGATAGCTTGAACGGAAGCTCTGGAGTCCTCCATCCAAAACAAGACTAGCTTCAAGTTAGATTAAATGGCTCAGGGATATGTCCAGTGAAGTCACAAGTCTTCTAGATTGAAGAGATCAACTTGTTTCAATGCTTCACCATCTGCATTATGCTACTTTTTTATTATACCTAATTGGAATTTCCCTTGCAGCAATTTTTATTCATTATGTCTCTTCTTTTTGCTCCCTTTGTCCTCTTTTGTCAAAAAATAATTGCTCCATCTCTACAGCCAAATTTTTGGGAACAAAACCCAGCAATTAATTTCTTTCCATTACTCTTTTCTTCTACAAGCTTGTCTGTGGTTTCTCTCTATGCATTATATAGGTCCAAATGCATGCTCAGGTAATTCCTGAGTAAAAATCCTTATGTGTACAGGGGAGAAACACAGTGTGAGCCATCTGTTTCTATCTACCCCATATATCTCGAGGAAAATATTCATATTATTGCACCATATCTCAAAGACAGCCTTCTTTTCAGTCACTTTAGTGAAAACGGGGTTTGTACCCATGAAGGGTTCAAACTGCCTGTAAAACAGAGATGACAGCTTTAGCATAGCTACAGTAATCCTGGATGTGGCTGAACGCACTCATGAAATTAAGTTATGGAACAAACTAAACTTGGAATTGATTTTAACCTAAGATCAGTCACAAAGCAAATTCAAAAGGCAAGATTTGGCATAATACTTTCAGGTTTCTTGTGAAAAAACGGTCATGAGAAGCTCTATTATGTTTATAAAAAACATAGGTGGGAAACCAACTTTTTAGCTGTCTGTAGATACAGGACATGCATACATATTGCTCAGGAGATATTTTGTCTAACAGTCTGTCTTCTGCAGAAGATCCTGTTGGAAAATAGATGCTTTTACCTGAACTTATATGTCTAAAGTTAAGGAATCTTAGACAGGATCATTTCCAAAGGGAATGATTCCTTTGGTCAGAAATTTCATGTCATGCAGGCAAAAGCAAAACCATTTCCTAAGTGAAATATTAAGGGGTTAAAACTGCCTGGGCAATACCATTTTTGCAACAGGTACTGGCTTTTTTTTTAAACATGTGAGTCCAAGCACAAAAAAAATAGGACATAATGTTTTGTAAATGATTCATGAAGAAGACTGCCTATGGTATTGAGACAGTAGACAGAATCTGCATTTGAAAGAAGATGTTTAAAAATGCTTTATAGAAAGAAGGAGGGGAGGAGTGTGATGAAACTATGCACAATTATTAGTTGCAAATATATATTTTCTCCTATTTATTCTGATGCCAACTTGGTCTGAATAAAAGGAGCATTGCTGGCACTAACATATGGCAAGTTCTGAGATTTTTTTTTTTACTTGATTGCCACACCAATTGTTAATAATCTTGTAGGTAGAGAACAGAAGACATGAATTTTTTATCCAATTATGTATTTTTCCTTTTCTCAGTGGTTAAATTAATAGTTCTTTGAAAAAGATTTTTTTTCTAGCAAAGAACAATAAGGCCGTGTCTTCACCAAGATGTCACATTGATCCAGTTTGTTTTCTCTAATTGCATTGATTTAATGTTATTGAACTGAAAGCTCTTACTACCAGTGTTATGTAGTCTTAAGGTGGATTCTTTTATAATTGGTACATCCACATGCCTCTGTTCTTTTTTCAAATTCAGATATCGTTATGTTCTTTCTTGTAAAATATCATGTAGAGCCTATCATCAACAATTAAGACCAGGGACGCTGCAACTGACAGTGAAAAAAATAAATCACAAACTCCAGTAGTCCTTTCCAAATATCCATTAGCTTGGCAGCATAGTATGTACCATGTAGAATACTCAATATATAAAGGAGATTGTACCCTACATGGAGTTCTATAAGACCACAGCAATAATGTGAAGTACCTACTCTCATACATAAAGGAATAGGTACTTGGTGATTCGGATCCTCTTCTCATAACTTGGGCATTTGACCACGACACATCTTCATGACACAGTGACAAGGGATGAAGAAAAAGCTGAGTTTCTTAGTGACTTTTTTTGCCTCAGTCTTCAATAGAAAGGCAAGCTGTCTTCAGGGTACCCAGCTCCCTGAGCTGAAAGACAGGGATGGGGAGCAATGAAGCCCAAATAATCCAAGGGGAAACAGTCAGTGACCTGCTGTACCCATCTATAGAGTCAGATGGAACCCACCCAAGAGTATTGAGGAAGCAGAGAGAGATGCTTACTGAGTCACTTTCCATCATTTACCAGCAGTCCTGGCTAACTGGAGAAGCCTCAGTTTACTGAAGGCTGGGTAATGTGATGCCTATTTACAAGAAAGGTTGGAAGGAGGATCTGGGGAATCATGAGACATCACCACCTTTAGAGTGAAAAATGTATGATTTATTTAGCAGGTTTACTTTGGGATAGGAAGAAGTGGAGTCCAGAACTGTTGGTACTACGGACTACCTATTTTTCAGTTGGGGAAGAATTCTAGGGAAATCAGTTTAAACACTTATCTTTACATTCCAAATATCTATATATGACCAGATTACTCTCACCCTTCTGCATGCTTGCTAGAATGACAAAGGAAAGACTTTAGCCTTGCAAAGAAAGGCACAAATAGAGTTGTGAGACCATCAATCATTTTTGAAGATCCAGTTTACTCCCTGCCTCCATGAATTTTGGAGCTATTCAGTGGGCTGATGGCCAAGAAAAAGGAGGCATTTAACTTTACCCTAAGGACCTTAAAGTGTCAGTGATGTGTACTTTGGAAGAGTGATATGGAAGTGGTGATGCCATATGACAAGACACATCATTATGTGCTCCATGTATTGTCTGCTTCATTACACCCAACATCTGTGAAACATAAAGAGGGATCCTGGAGGACATGTCTGCTAAGTGGACATGAAGGACCCAGAAGATTAGAGCTGTCTAGAACGACGCATTTCAAAATGTCCTGCATGATCATTGCAGTGAGGTGCGCTGTGTTTCTCTCTGGGAATTAGAAGAGAGTAGGTATAGATAATGAACGGACTGCAACAAGGAAAATGTTGAGTGGAACAGGTACTTCATGGCAATGGTACTTGATGTACTTGATGTTGTCTTTCTGTGCACCAGATGAATATTCTGAAGGAATACAGATTAAGGGAAAAGTTGTTTCTTCACAAAAACAATAGAAAAGATAAAATTTGAGAGTAGGGTAACAACATTGGCATAAGTTTTTAAGTATTCAAAAGGCTGTTGTGATCTAACCCCAGCTGGCAGCAAAGCTCCACACAGCTGCTCACTCATCTCCCTCCCCCAGGGGTTGGGAGAGAGGATCTAAAGAGCAAAAATTAGAAAACTTGTAGGTTGAGATAAAGGCAGTTTAATAGAGAAGGCAAAAGCTGTGCACACAAGGAAAGCAAAAGAAGGAATTCACTCACCACTTCTGATGGGCAGACAGGTGATCAGCAATTCACAGATGAGAAGGGCCCCATCATATGCAGTTGTGACCTGGGAAGACAAACACCATCACTCTGAATGATACCCCCTTCCTTCTTCTTCCCCAATCTGTATATACTGGGTATGATTCCATATGGTGTGGGGTATCCTTTTGGTCAGTAGGTGTCAGCTGTCCCAGCTGTGTCACCTCCCAGCCTCTTGTGCACCCCCAGCCTCCTTGCTGGTGGGGTGGGGTGAGAAGCAGAAAAGGCCTTGGCTCTGTGTAAGGTCTGCTCAGCAATAACAAAAACCTATCTAAAACCATATCTAACATAGCTAAGATTTTTCATTGTGGTGGAACACACTAAGTAAATAAATTTAAAACCATGCCACATATAGCCCAAAACATATTAAAAAAACCCCTACATGCCTTCACTGTAACTTAAAGACTTCTGTAGATGCATTCTCAAGTGGTAGATTCATTCATGCTTGTGGTAAACATGAATAAGTTTCTACAAAACTCTAGCAATAGAGTTTATATTATACATTATATTATAAGGTTATAAAGATTTTATAAACTTAAGGAAATTATTCTTTCCTGTGTGTATGGAGATTTCTGCAGAATATGAATTGTAAAGGTAAATTGCATCCAGAACTATTGTTATTCTACCACAAAAATGTTCTCATTTTACTAAGCTAAACAACAATGGCTAACTGTGCCTGTTTGCTCACATGCTATGTATTATAATGTGATTAGATATCCTTCTGGGTAGGGACTATCTCTGCTTGCTTGCTTTTAAAGGGTGACAGAGTCCTGTCTTCCTTGAATTCTCTGGCCACTACTTATAGTAACATTAATTTCCTAGAAAAGTTTGTCTTTATCATTCATTTTGGCTTCTGCCCGTCTACAGAAGGAAGAGAACCTGGAAATTAATAAGAACATACCCAGGGCTGTTCTGCAGTGATAGGCCAGGCTTACTGTGCTGATTCAGGTTGCCAGTTTGGGAATGTGTGTACCCTGTGAAGGCCCCAGGATACACATTCTCGTGATGTAGATTGCGATTTACTGTGCATACTTCATATGATAATTCTGTGTGGTCTCTGTGTCTTTGTGGTCAGTCTATGAGCACTATTCGTGCAAGGCACATGTTATTCCACTGAGTGTGAAGGAGACTTTGATGGCATGTGAAAAGCATTTGCTGCATTGTAGACATCGAGAGGCCCCAGTCTCGGCACAAGATCAGATATTTTACTGTTCTAGCAAAAAGTTTCAAACAAGTGGTAGAATTTCTTTCCCAGAAGGTAATAATATGCAAGTGACACAAAGCTCAGCGCAGCATTAGTGTCTTTAAGTGTCAGATAAGCAAATGAACATTAGCTAGTTAAATAAACACACTAAACAGCCATATTTTGCTGCAACAAAGTATATTGAACAGCATTGCCCTTTAGGGGATATATAAAGCAGAACTAAGCTACTAAAAATGTAAATTTATTCCTCAGCATATTGCTGTTCAAACTGGGACTATTCAGATGTCTCTAAGGCATTTCTGGATAATTTTATCAGTTTATGACCACAATACTTCAGGGCCAAATAATAATGTTATTTTCTTAAAATGAAATTAGAATAAAGCAATTTCCTCCTATTTGACAGTTCTGGAGGTCCCAAAGTCCTCTTCTGCTTGTCACCTTAATTCAGCATATTTCAGCCTATTCAAATTAATATATGGTGTCAGAATACAGGGAAATATGAACCAAAGTTAAGTAATTGATGGTGTCATTTCTAATAGGTTATTATCATATTTTTGTTTCATATGCATGTTATAAAATCTAGGGCCAGCTTTAAGTACCTTTGCAGAGCAAGGTGAAAGAAGTTTTGAACTTAATAAAAGTTTTACAATTAACCACAGTAGAAACAATACCTGAATTTGATATTCTTACAATTGAAATGTATTCATTCATTTATTCATTCCCTCATACATTCATTCATTGAAAGTGTTCTCACTGACTTTCTCGGAAGCAGCTGTTCTTGCTATAAAGAAGAAATGTGATAAAGATGGAGGAACATGTAACACAGTTTCAGTTTGACATTCTCTATATAACGTGTTACTGTTTTGTTAAGTTCATGTCTGATTTCTAGACCATAATGTCTCGATATCTTGAGTAATCTTCAAAATATGACCACCAGGAAAACTGGTTGCACTCATGTTCCAAATGTCAGGATGGAATTACTTATAGAGAAGTAAATTAATGTTATGATTCCAAAGAATATTAAATATTATCTTTTTGATAAAGTTAAGGCACCCAAAAAAAAAAGAATTGTGTCCCTGTCAGACAAGAGAGACAAAATGTGCCAGTAGTGTCCGCTTGCCAGGCCCCACTCCCCACATACATTTAAAGAGGAGAGGGCACACTGGGTTAAATGCAATTAAATTATTTTAGCATGAAAATCAAAGATTTTATTCTCTTCACATTTCTGAAGTCTGGTTTTTGCATTAATGGTTAATGTAATGTTAATTAAGAAAAAGAACAGTAAATAAACTTGTAGGACACTATAGGTTTTAGTACTCAAAAGAGTACAGAAGAAACTTTCCAAGTTTTGAGTTTGCTTGGATATTGTTAGCTGATACAAAAATGCATAAAATAATTATCTACACCAGCTGTGTCCCAGATATTGTCAGAGATATTATTCCCACTGTGTCTCATTTTCTATTTTGTACAAACTTTTTTTTCCCCTAAACTGCAAAAATTGAATAAAAAGATTATTAGTAAGTATGATGGAGGATGAGTAGAAGATTAGAAGATGCCTGAATCTAAGGATGAAATTTGCAAGTATTATAAAAGCAGTTATTAATTGGAGAAAATCTATGGATGTTAAAAATACTGCCCACAGTTGTGCAGGGGAAAAAAAATCACAAGAAAACCCTAACCAACAAAAAAAAAAAGAACAAACAAAAAAACCAAAACAAAACAGCAACAAACCCAATTATATATTGAGGAGTATTCAGAGAAATGAATGGATTTAGTACTTCATGGGAGATAAAATTTATCTAAGTTTTTATTGAAAGTTAAAAAAAAGAACTTTCCTTTTGAATAACTTTCCTTTTGTTATACAAATATGCATTTAGTAACTGACGCTTTTTACCAGTGACATACAAACAAGCAAACAAAAGTATTTCTGGTTACATTTCCTCCCAGATATGAGTTTCTGCAGAAAGTCTGTTTCCATCATTCATTGTTATCACCCTATAAGAAATAACAGCCAGATTATTTATGACCCTCTGACAAAAGTTTTCTTTAGTAAACTCTGTCAGTAAAACATTAAAAACCCCTAAAATCTGTTAGTTAATGATTCTGAGAGGTTTTTTAAAAGATATTATTTATAGTTTATATAGTAAAGCATCAAATTCAAGCCCTTAGTAAACCCCCTAACTATTGCAACTTAGACACAACCTGACCTGGGATCTAGTTCTCAGTATGNCTGTGTTCTGGGGTCCACACTTCAAAATTATGTTAACAAATTGAAATGCAGTAAGGAGATGACCTACAAGAATGCTCAAGGTCTGGAAAGCATGCTATAAAATAAAGAAACTCCGCATCTGTTTAATTTATCTAAGAGATTAAGGGTTGTCTTGATCCTATTCTACACAGTAAAAGTATTTTAGATAGTAGATTAATTTTTAATCTATCAGAAAAGAAAGTATTAAAGGATCTGAAAGGTGAAAGATGATATATGACACATTCAACCTGGAAAAATAGGGGAAAATATATAACAGAGAAATAATTTAATCATGTGAATCACTTACCTTGGGATGTACAATATAATACAACAGTGGAGGTTTTCAATTTTGACTTCCCTTCTTTTTAATGATGACCTGCAGTTAAAACAATGCTCAAGTTTTACATTCAGCAAGTGATTTTTTTTCACTGGCAGAAAGAAAATACATTTTAAATTTTTCCCCTTGAAGTTCATGTAGTAAATGTGTACATCAGAACAACCTGATTTGTTCACATAGCTCTCGCATTTCACCAGACACTTGCGACTGAAAATTTGGAGCCAACCCTGACAAAGAAAATTATGCTGTCTAAATACTTGACTTAAATATTATTTCCTAACTTGGAGTCTAGGGATTGCATTTCTGGTAACAAACCGCAATGTACAGAAGGTCCTCCTCAGAGCAACCTGCAAATTTGTCATAATTCTGTGGGAGTCTCTGAGCCTTCATTAATTTCCTGAGCTTCCTGAACCACATGATGCAAAACTCCTCAGTCCAGGACTTGTTTTCTGCACGGCTGCACAGTGTCCCTNATGTATGTCATACCAATAGTGATATTACCTCAATGCCTCTCAATAGCCCATTATGGTGCAGTCATGAAGTTGCTAATATAATAATATAATATAATATAATATAATATAATATAATATAATATAATATAATATAATATAATATAATATAATATA